>WOGR01010559.1:0-10880 GCA_015342045.1 Leptinotarsa lineolata
ACATCACGAAAGTGAAAGACTGGTTGAACTCAAATCTCTTGAGCTTGAATTTATCAAAAACAATAGTGTCCTATCGTTGCCAGATTCCAGCTGTACATCTAAATAATATTCAAATTGACAATGTAACAACTATTAAATTCCATGGCATGTTCATTGACAATAATTCAAAATTCAACAAACACATAGGTAGTTTGGAATCCAAGCTCTACTCTGGATGCTATGCAATACGAGTGACTACATTAGAGCTCGGATCTGCAGTAGCTGGAATGGTTTATCATTCCTTCTTTGAATCCCATCTTCGTTATGGGGTGTGTGTTCTACTACATGCCTTCAATCAGTAAAAATTTTGAAACAAACTAATAATTATTATAATTTTTTAGACTACGAAACGATAATTTTCTTTCTTACCTGAAACTCACTGCAGTGATCATTATCAAACTCACTGGCACTTGAAACGTGAACAACTGAAAAAAAAACTCTATTAATAACGTTTAATTGACTTTCCAAACACTTTCATATCGTTTGTTATGGTATTACCTGTATGAACCCGTAAACATATGTGAAAGCTCCTGGTAAATATGCTCCGTTCACGAATATACCCCAAGCGAATACAGCACCAACGTGGTCTTCGATAATATAGCCTATGGACCATGGACCGATGGCTAAATAGATGGGATAGAGAACAATTGGCCAAAATATTCTGTCTACCGTCGACATTATCCACATCTTCCTCAGCCAACTGAACCAGCAGGATCTTCTCAGTCTTGGTTTAACGATTTTGCCAGCTGAAAAACATAAATTTGACTACATTTTTGGTGTGTGTTAATTTCTCAGGAACGGCTGAGTGAAACTAAGGTGAATGTTAAAATTTCGCGGGATACGTTAATTGGTAATAAAACCGTGATCTGAACAAATCAATAATCTGTTCAACTGATGTCAGTTAGTTATCTACGAAATTGAAAATTATCTGAAGTTATCTTGATATCTCGTTTCGTTCAAAAGATAAAACGGAAGTGAGACTTTTCAACTCATCATTGTATATGATTCAATAGATAAATATTTTGTCAGAAAAATATACTTACCTGCTACCAGTTCGTGCATGTACCTGACAATGATGAGCGGGAAGACCGTTAGGGCCAGCATCACGAAAAATAATGTTTTGAACTGGAACAGATAAGATTCGAGAGTATTTAGATCAATTACAGAAAAAAGTGACAAGGCCTACCAGGATACTAGCACTCGTCATCAATATAAATTTAGACAATAGTCCAAAAGACAGTCTTGTGCCGTCTAAGGAAAATGGCTGTGAAATTGATCTCGTTCGACCTTCAACATCTTTGACGTATACCTGGAAATAATATTAAGCATCTTGTAATACAGGAAAAACAATGCTGAGATTTTGGTGCTTATCAATATAATTTACATATAGTTACAATATTCTTCCTTTCAGTCTTTTGTCCGTTCCAACAGTGAGATTTATAAGAAATATCAAAACTTCAATGACACTCAAATACTCCAGGGTTCCTATGTTCTCTCTATTACTATACCCCCTCTAGTACTGGGGGTTAGAATTAGTCTGCCTTATCATTTGTCTGTTGTTGAAGAATTATATTAATCCCTTGCTGAAGGATGAATGGTTTCTGGTATCCCCAACTCTGGTATCAATCCATCCATAAATGTAGACCTCTTCCCTAAATGAATTGCAAGAGCAACCAAAACGAGGAAGACTCTTCGAGCAACCAGTAATGAGAGTATTAGCAAGCCCAACAAAAAGTAAGGAGGCTTTGGCTGTACTTACAGAGGATATGGGAGAGTTTCATTTTGATCTTATACACGAACACTGGATTTACTGGAGAAAGTCATGGAGTTAGGAGAGATCCGGGGAGTTGTTAATTCATAAGAGGATCTCGGAGACCTCTTAAACAGATGTAATTCCCCAACCAAGGATTTGACTGGTGGTCAAATTAAATATAGCTATTGAAGAAGGACCTTTGAAGGATCTCCCTTCACCACCACCAGAAATTTGGAGGAGCTAGTGAGATTCGGCAGAGCAAACAGAACCCAGCTCATACAAAAGAATGAAACCACCACCAACCAGGAATATGGAGAAGCTAGTGAATACCTGCATAACAAAAATAATCCAGTTCATAATTGACTGTATAATTTTCGCCAATAGTCCGACAGCTGTCAAATTTGTACACGTGTCTTTTGAAGGTTAGGGTTAATTAAAAAACATATAGATTTAATACTAGAATCGCCATCTGTGTGTTAGCCTACGAACTATTAAGCCCATCTAGTTCCTTTCTCCTCTCTTACAAAGGATTCTTCAATATATAATGAAGGTGAGTTGTACAATCGACTATCTGAATATATAAAAACAATAAATTTGGAGACACAATTCATAAATGAAGTTGGGAAAATACTTTCAGTTACGCAATCACTTCATCTGTGTGGCAAAAAATATACAGTATCGTGCACGGTAATTGGTGTCAGGTATGGGGAGTAAAGGTAAGAAAGTTTCATATAACTCAATTGAATATCAATTGAAATGGTATTTTTATACACCAACAATAGTAATTAATGTTTTTTTTTGGTAGCAAACGTCAAACAACACATTGCAGTGTACTTTTAATCAATTACCTAATTTTTCACATGCAATAAAAAAGTACCAGTTAAGTATTGAAATGTGTTCATATTATGAGTATTGAAAAAAGTCAGGCTCAGTTACAAATATACCAGTCAGTAAAAATATTTCACCATGCGACGTGTCTGGATTATTTCCCAAGTTTTTCAATAAATTGCTGAAACACTTGAAATTATGACATTTCGAAATGGAATAATCAGATGGAAACCCAAAGTTACTAATTAACATACACCTTACCTCTACCTTATGAAGGCCATGCAAATAATTTTCAGGATTCCAAGGAGCAACAAATAAAGGTCCTCTGACTCTCTTGCAATGCATCCAGCTCCCATTGTCGATTTTAATCTTTATAAAGTCAATTCTCGATAAGGAGAAAGCAAGAATTCTGGGAAGGAACGTGATAAACATATGATTATTTATAAATCATGTTTTTTTCTGAATTACCTCACGTGCGTTGAATTTTTCATCACGTCCAAATTTTCTCTCGCTGGATTGAGGAAAAGGGCATGTTTCGGATTTGTTATCAACACGACAGGCCATTCTCTGTGGTGAATATCGGTGAAAGACAGAAGCCCATGGTCTATTGCCAACAAACGATAACTAAAAGAAGAGAAATTTTCAAAAAAATAGTGTAGAAGAGTTGAAAAATTTAAGAATATCTTTCATGATCGGAGTCAGGATTATATGTTCATTTCCTATTTCATTATGTCTTTTGTGTGTCTATTTTGTTCTTCAATCAATATAGAATATTTCCCTCTCTCTCTCTCTCTCTAGAGAGAGAACAAAATCTGGACTGATAGGCCACGGCGACTGTAACATGAACCGTTCTCTCGCATCCAGTTTACCAAGGAAAAAAAAACTGAAGGAGAGATACCATTGCTGGATGAACTGGTCAACAGAAAAACCTACTCATACCGAGGGATATCTCAACAAGAACCTTAACAACCATTCAGTGCAAAAATCCACTAGGATTTGTGAGCTACATCTTCTTGAAGAAGAATTTTGTAATCTAAACCAAGCCAGACCGCATTGAAACACCGTTTTAAAACATTTACATGCCAACATATCGGTCAAGGATGAAAAAGAGCCTCTGTTAATCCGCCGTTCTTTACATAATTCCCGGTTCTCAGGCTCAGGATATAAGAACACAGGCGTAGCTACCGCCTTAAGCAAAATCAAAGATCTGTAATTGCAAAACATGCCTTAGTAAAAACAGTCCACACAATAAATCACGAGGAACTGCTGACCTGTCTAATACGAATGGCTTCATAGAAAGCCCATTAAAATCTATAAGTTTTCCAATAATTTCAACAGAAAATAAGAGGTATACAGGTACTCCTGTACTCAAGAAGGGCGTAAATGTACTAGTATACAACTCCGATCGACATCCCTCTAGGAGCATACCATTTAGCAACATGGACCAATCAGAACAATCTAGCACAAGTGCGAACCAATCAGAACTGAGCATTCATATGGGTACCCCACCACCAACTCTAACCCCACCTCCACCACCTTCTAAATGTATAAATACGAGTGAACAGGAAGCTCCCTAGTCAGTCGTTGCCTAGACTTTATACATAGTATCTTTGTCCTCGCAGTCAACGTATATACCGTTGAAGATGTTACAGTAGCAGAGGGAAATTTTCGGTACTACAAGTTGTATTCATCCACGGCCTACTAGCTCAGATTTTGTTCTCTCCAATTTGAAAAATATGTCATGTTGAACTAGAACCTCTAACCTGCAATGAATTCAACACAAATTATTTTCTCATACATCAAAAGCATAACACTTTCTCGTGGCGCGTTTTTAACAACCAAGTTGACGTCATTAGGATATGAATTATACTATAAAGTTTAAATATTATCTACACAAAGCTGAAATCATTCACAAGAATAAATATTGGTTTCAAAGGAAGTGTAGAGAGGCTGCGTCCATGTTGAACAACAACTTCGATTGGTGAATCTGCGTCAAAAAGAGTGTTATTGCTCTGGTGATTGAGAGAAGTATATGTGTTTGTGTACAAGCAGCTTTGGTTCTAGAATAAAAATGGAAAAATATTTCCTGGAATTTTACTATAACGGCGTGAATTTTCTTTTCTCTTGCCAACTCTTGCTCAGCAAGGCAGCCAGGAATTTTCTATTTCATGAAAGAACCAATAGATACAATTACATTAGGAGGTAACATGTGGTAAAAGTCGATGCACTTGGTATATACTTGATATTATTATTATCTCTGTAAACACTTTTTCTTATACTGATAAAGTCTTTCAAAACAGTACCAAATGTATTTGTTAGTTTGATATGTCATTATAACAGGACTTTGGAATTAGAATTTATAACAAATTTATCAGATATTCGAATATTTAATTGTTTACTTGTTTTAGTTCAAGGCGGAATGTTTTCAATTTTCAATCAATTTAAACCAAACTCAATTGTTATTATTTCGTTTCTTATTATTTACTTCTGGATTGATAGTTACATAAATGTTTTTTTATTTTCTGAATGATCTTTACTCAATTTGATCTGTTTTTCCTTCAGGTTATTTATTTAAAGTAATATAAATTTCAAAATATGTTTCACAAATTCACAATATTTACTGTTCAAGATTCTACCTTTACATTCTACCTACATTCTAAATAGTTATCTTTTATGTTGAGAAGGGTGGCAAATAGAGCCAATAAAAAAAACTGAAGAAGACGAATATTTACATGGAATTTTGCATCTCATTGCTCAACAATGGCATGTTTTTGATGCTTTAGTTCAGTATCAGTCGAGGTATTAGCCAGGAAAGGTACGATTTTCTCAGTATACTTACACTCTGTTATCTTTCCAGTCGCCCAGTTCGAGTTCTAGAAATCCAGCCTTTTGCAGAGTATACATTTTAGGTACCAGTCCGCCAAGTCTATGGAGATGACCGCAGACATATACCATTCCTTCTTTGTGTTTTCCAATCATATCTCTGACACTTTCGTGGCCAGGTGTTATAATGCATGATGTGGGAAAGTGCCCAAAGAAAACTGTGTAATTGTTAGGGCTGTTTTCAGTCTGCTGGATGAGAGAATTAAGTTCGTTGACTTCGAGATCGTCCAGTATTCCAACAAAGTTGAAAGGTCTTCTCGGACCTACGGAAGTGCTGTTGAGAAGAAACAAAAAGAAGTGAAGCAGGGATTCATACCGGGTTCTAAGCAGGCATCAATACCAATGAAGGTGTACAGGTTGTTCCTTTTTCTCATTTGATATCTGTAGGATCGAGGATTTTTCTTTCCTTGGATAGAATAGTTGGTGAAAAAGTTTTGTTTCGACTTGAAATCAGCGACATTGAAATTATCTGTAAAAAAATACAGCAGTGCTTGCAATAAGTTGGTTGCTCTATCTTTTGATGCCAGTCGATGCTGGTCATTAAGCTCAATTGAGCTCAATCATCCCAATTTATGAAAAACAAAATAAATACACAGCTGAGATGGAGGTGACCAATTCTATCAATTTTCTAGACTTGACCATCACTAGAATTAATAATAGACATGATTTTACAATTTCCCACATTCGGACATCTATACATCCATATCAAAATAAAGTAGCAGCATTCAATGGTATGATTCACAGACTTTTGAATATTCGTCTTTCAGAAAGCAATTTTCAAAGAGAACTATTTTCATAAAATTGGAAAAACAAGCTCTGACCCGGTCAATCCAGTTCCACAGATTGATAGTAAACATTATGAGACTCAAACTTATGTTGTTGATCCTACTCATAATATCGCTAACTTTTTAAACAAGTAAAATTGCATAATTCATAAACATTACTAGACATAATTCCAACCTCATTCTCCCTAAACAGAGACTGAAAAATACACAAAGACATCCATACTGTAGGGCTGTCAAATTATACAATTATTTACCACTGTTAAACAGAGAGGAAAACATACTTTGAAGAATCTGATATTTGATTTCTTGTGTAACATAAAACCACTTTCAACAATAATATACACAAAAATTAATATATTCGTGACACTCATTTTTTGCATTGATGTCTGATATATTTTTTCACATGTATAACTAGAATATTTCCAAAAAATCTATTTATCAATGCATACCATGATTTCCTCGAATGTCAAGCCACAAAGTCTTCTCCTGAATGCGAGCCTCTTTCAGTATATCACGATAATGCCTCCATTCATCTTCATACTGTTCCGAGCCAATTGAATCTTTGGTTTTGGCATCTGTGAGGTCTCCTGATGCTAATACTACAGAAGGTCTAATTGTATTGATCGTGTAATGACAAAACTCTTTGAATTCTGTAATTCTCAAGGGATCTCTGAATATGCTAATATGAATATCAGTTATCTGAAATGTTTACTGTGTGAATATAAAGATGTCACATCATACATTTACTCACTTGAATAAACCACATCAAATTTTCATGGGTGTCAGTTAGCTTCAAAAAATTATCTTTGGCGAAGTCATCCGTATTTTCTGCGTGCGTACTTAGCAAATTAACAACATTTGTAAACAATATCGACAACAATATCATCGATACTAAAATTCCTACAGTGAATTTGGAAATTCTCATCATTTCAGGTAGGTGGAGTTCCCTGAATGATGATCTACCATCATTCGTGGAAGTGAATGATTCTTAACTCAAAATTCACGAAGAACTTATTTTTCTTCATATCTTTGTATTGATCATGGTTTAAAAAGATAATAACATATTGACATAGAATTTGACGTAGGTCAAATAGGTTCAAAATATCACAGATCACATATTTCAGTCATGCTAGTTTGACATGGAACACATAGATCATTCATACTTTCAGCGGTCATAAAAAACTAGCAATTTAAGGTAACCTCAAATAATGTTCTGTGTCAAACGTCATTTGTCCGCATGAAAAATGAAACTTTCTATGATTTTACCACTTTTATTTGTAACTAACGGTACTGCAGTTTCGTCCTATGGAGGACATTTTCAAACTTAGACACTGATGTTAATCACAAATAAAAGTTTTAAAAACATAGAAAATTTCATTTCTCATTTTTCATGATAATATCCTACCACGTAGTAACGGCTACATCCATGAATATATTGTCATTTGTCCTTTTGTTTATTTTTTCAAATGATCTGTATTTAATAAGTATTCTTACATTTGTTATATACTTTGAATGAAACAACTGCATGTGTTTACGTCTACGTGACGATGGCAACTGCCTTTATCCATATTGGTGCTTTGACGGGTAGGTTCTTACAGCCACTGTAGCCAATCTAACAATGTTGGTAACTTGGTGTCACAAAACACATCACAACATTCTTCTTCACATTTAACTGGGTGGAGAGTAAAAAAATATTCTTTCACCCAACCACTCTCAAAAATCATAACAAAAAATGCCATTAAAGACAATTGATCAAATAGTCTAACCTGTATAACTATGTCAAAACTACTTTCGGGGTTTGTTGTCTGTAGTAGTATTTGCTGTGAGGATAACCTGAACCTGAGCCCTCAGTTAACTGCAAAGTCACATATTGTCGAGCCATCTTCATACAAGTAGAATCAATTCATTTGTTATATATTTGATTTTCTTTGTTGTTAATATAATATATAAAGGAAGTATTGACTTCTACAGCTAATAATTCAACTCCGTATCTTCGTAACTAACAACAATAAACATGACAGTTCCTAATCCTAATATACAGCTTGTCAAATATAGGAAGAAGTTTGAGAATTTCCGCTCTATTTCTTTAGATTGTACGGTACTAGCGAAAGAAATAGAGATCAGAAATTCTCAAACCTCTTCCTATATTTGACAAGCTGTACAAAGCTAATACATGTATCGAATAGTGTCAAAAAATTTTCTGGTGACGTTTTGAATTCATTGGAGCCTCTGGAGACACCCTACATTTTGTTTTTTGAACGAGAGGATATTGGCAGATCAAGATCTTCAAATGATGTGGTGCTGCAGTTTTTTCCGGGTTTTCCTGCAGCCGAAAAAGCAAATGCGCCACTGGAATTAATCAAGCCGTCCCGGAGCGCCAATTAATTATTTTTTTATGATTCATAATTTGTACTACTTTTTAAATATTAAATCATATATAGGAAACTTCATTAATATGAACTAGGCAATGAGCAATATTTTTCCTTCTGTTTCATTTATTTGGAGCTAGGTGACAAACTGAAATCTGATTTTACAAATTTCTGCATATCTTTAGTATATAAAAAAAATACTCGGGAGGGCTACGGATTGGCAGACGTTACTCAATTTGCATAGAGGCAACGTTAACGTTTTCTTTGCATCTCTGGTTAGATATTGGAGGAGTTTTATTAATACATATTTTATTCTAGACAGGGTTTCATCGTAGTGAAATTGTAATTATTGTGTGTTTTTCTATAAAATCGAAAGATGGCTATTAAAAATTGGTCACAAGCGATGCAGAGTTTATTTTTGAACCTGAATAGAGATTTCATGGAATATATAGGTATGTTTGAAAAGGTAGTTTGTGTCTGAAAGTAATATACCTACATCAATATTAAAAAAATAAATAACATTATTAAATACAAGTTACTGACGAATAAAACATTTTTTTTGTGAAAAAGTTCCCCGGTTCAATTTTTATATTTTTCAGATTGTGGAAGGTAAAAATGCCCAACGAAGGTCGACAAAAACTGATGCTCCAAATGTGATCGTTATTTCGACTGAATATCCCACGATTCGTAAAAGTGCTTTTATCTGTACAAATTACATTTTCCAGGAAAACAGGAAAATCAGGTCTTCTTATTAGCCAATTACAAAATTATAATCGCCTTTCGGGATCACCTGGATGCAATTTTTGAGATATGTGTATTTTGTAATATTTTCCTTCATATTACAGAGCCCTAACGTACGAGCCACTAGAGTCTTGATGATTCCTCTTATGGTAGATTGATGGTGGCTGGATTTGTGAGTTAGATACTGTTCCGTGTGAGTGGGTTTTCTTACTTAGTGTTGGTCCTCTTCACCAATACGTCTAAGAAAGGTAATTCTTGTGGACTTCCTTCTCCATTGTAAAAGTGATGGAAGGTTTTTCGCTGTTGATGTGCTTCAGAAAGGTATCTAGTTCTGTGTTCCCATGGTCCAAACCAATAAAATTCACCATGAAATATTCTCAACCACTTTCAGACAAACGTTCTTTTGTTGTATTATTACATTTTGCAAAATTTCCCCTTCAAAATCATTCAGAACCGGCCTACACCCACCCTTCTGACGGTAACCACACGCCATATTTTAATGAAAACCTGGAGAGAGGATCCCAATGACGAATTGTTAGTGTTCGTGTCTTGAGCTGTCACACGCGGATAGATTAGAAAAGTTCCCGATGTACCAAGAATAGATTCGGTTGGGTTTGTCGTATTCGATTCGCGGTTATCAGAAGTAATCGTCGCAAAGGCAGGAGACTCCGATTCCTGCAAGCTTTTCATTACCGAAATACAATGGCGCGCCAAAAGCTGCGACTGACGTGTCACCGTGTCATTTTCTATTGAAAGACCTTTGCTTCTGTTGATTGCAAACGAGGAAATCCAGACTTTTCCATCGTTAGCACGGTTCGAAAATGTGAAAAGCGTTTTGAAGTATCGGCGGATGTTGAATTGTTTATGTTGGTCGTAGTCATTCGTGAAGGGCCATCAAAGAATAAACTGTCGATAACAAATACTTCATTAACATGTAAAAATGCTAACAACAAATTTGCTTGATAATAATGATGGAATAACAAATTAGGCAGCACGAAAATTATTGCCTGTAAACTATCTGCACGACACTAGATTTAAAGAAAATACTTCAAGAATACTTAAACACTATTTCTTTCAGAGTAAATTTTCTATTCAGCTGTTCAAGACATCTTAATGCACGGATAAAAACGGTGATATACATTTCCTAATTTCAACTATTGCTCCACTTTTTAAAATCTACTGAACCAAAGCCAAATTAACAGATTCCAAAAACTACAACACCGATCAATGCGTATCATTTTGTCATGTATCAGACGCACTCGCTCAAAAACCATGTTGGACAGTTTAGGGTTAGCAATTAATAGTATACCTAGGGTGAGAAGTGAGCTATTATTTACCGAACAGAAGAACCTGTTCATCGATAGATGTGTAACGCAGGACTCGATACAATATAAGCGTAACCTCTCTATGGCATGGATCGATTAGCGCAAGGCATTTGATACAACATCGCATGAGCTCATGTTGTATTTGGTCAGATGCCTT
>WOGR01010560.1:0-10878 GCA_015342045.1 Leptinotarsa lineolata
GAAAGATTTGACGGAGCCACTTGTCCCCAGACGCCTGAAGCGTACATGATGACAGGCTTGAACATCGTGTTGTAAATCATAAGTTTGCTCCTTAGATTTAGTTTGGACTTGCAGTTTATCAACGGGTAGAGCTTTTGAGTCCGACCCTGGATTTTGAACTTCACGGATTTGATGTGGGGGTTCCAGGTCAGCCTACGGTCTATCAGAAGACCGAGGTCCTTGACCCGCGTCTGCCAGTAGATCTCCCTTCCAGAGAACCTCACTTTCATGGCTGGAGAAGATATCGCTCTTCCCATGGTCATCGCCTGAGTTTTATCCGGGTTCACTCTGATCTTCCATTTGAGGTAACAGTGCTCGAGCTCGTCCAATGCACGCTGCATATAGACGATCCCGAGCTCCCGGCCCATGGAAGACGAGAGGAGAGCCGTGTCGTCGGCCTATAAGGATACCTTCACTCGCTCAAACCTGGGTAGGTCGCTGGTATAGAGGGAGTACAACATCGGAGAGACCACGACTCCCTGAGGCACTCCAGCGAGGATCTCTCTGTTGTCAGACAGAAGCTTCTTCAACAACTTATTCGTTATTGAATCAGCTCCCGGAGCTTTCTTGGCCTTTGCGGCCTTGATGTAACCCTTCAGCTCCTCCACCAGAAGCCAGATGGATGTCATCATCATCATCCTCCTCGAGGATGTCATGAACCCGGTCGATGTCATTATTTTCGTGGATGTTAAGTTAGAACTGACGTTCCATCGTGTCAGCAAAAGACAACGCTTTATCGGCGGGGGAGTAGCACACTCCGCGCTCTCCATGAATGGGTGAGGGAGCAGTCTTCTTCGTTTTGAGTCTGATGGTGATCCGCCAAAGCTGATCATCCCCAGGCTCAATGGATTCCAACAGATCCGCCCACCTTCCGTTTTGACTTTTCGTTTGGCCATCTTGACTTGATTGGCCATCCTGCTTGCCGCACTTTTGTCCCTCGGGAAAAGGGTTCGCTGATAGAGCCTTCTTAGACGGTTTTTCTCCCGTATCAAAGCATTGATACGAAGGGGAAACTCATTGTAGCTCCTCAGCGGATACTCCTCCCTAGAGGTGACTGCTCGAAATGCATCGTTCACAGAGAGCTCGAAGCGTTCAACTGCCGCGTCGGGTTCGTCGCAAGAGCGGGGTGCCTCAGGGGGGGCGCGCATCTCTCCGAGATGGGTTGCGAAGGCATCCCAATCCGTCGAGAATCTCATACGATAGCCAGGAGTAGGGAGATCATTGCTCAATACCAGAATAACTGGATCATGATCAGAATCCAATTCCTATAGAACGTAAAGTTCGCTAGTCATGGAGACGTTCCTGAGAAGTGCGATGTCCAGCACATCAGGCCTTGCCTGCCCTTTATAGTGCGTCGGCTCATTCGGTCCCAGCACTATATGCATGCGTATGGACCGTTTGGCCGTTTCGATTCGTGGCTCCACTCCATAGTTCGTGCTTGGCGTTGAAGTCACTAGCAGCACTTGTCGAAATGTTGCTTCCCATCAGCAGTTCATCCAGTGAATGAGGGTGCAAACGAACATTTGGAGTGTTGTAAACCGAGAATAGTATGTGACAACCCCTGCTCAGTCGAATTTCAGCACCCACGGCCTCAGTTCCGTGTACACGAACACTATCAATGCCATATTGAGCACTCTGAAGGGTTCGTTTGACAATAATGCCAACTCCTCCTCCAGCGCGTCCAACACGTTCCCTGTGAAAGAACCTGTAGTTTGGAATAACAAAAGGTTCGTTCGTCTGACGTGTTTTTTGTAGCAGAGCCACATCGATGTTATGTTCGACGAAAAAGTTCTGCAAATCGAGTTTATGTCGACGAATGCCATTGTCATTCCAAAAGACAATCTTCAGGGATCTAGTCAATCTTGGTTGTCTAGACATTGGTTAATCTAGCTAGCACGTTTGTATTCACTGTAAACATCTTTTCGAGCACGGGGAGTTGAACGAACAATCTCTTCATCTGATCTAATGTGGCACAGATGTCCGAATCCTCTTGAGCCTGAGATGAGGGTGTGGGCTGAGAGGGGAAGGGCTTCGCTGAAGTGCTTGCACCCTTGGAAGCAGTTCTCGCGAAGCTAACCCCCTCCTGGACACGTCCAGACCTCATAGGTCTCCCTGTTGGGGTAGGTTTCTTAGGTGTCGTATGAACAGGCAGGTCCAGTAAGTAGCCCTGTAATTATTTTGAGCTGATCCTTGCTCTGTTGGTGCAGTCTTTTAAGATTATGCAGGTTTTTCATTGTGTATTCTCATTTATATTTATCCAGTGTTCTCAATATTTTTATTGACATCTTTTTATCTGGTTTCATCTCAATAATTTTGATGACGAATATAGCATTCAACACACTTGCGAAAATTAAAATTGTTTTATCAAAATGTATCTTTTATCCAGGCAACGTATTGCGCTTCACTCATTTTACGATTGTCATAATCGTTCTACCTATTGGTCTATTCTACCGAAAAAATCGCCGCTGTTTGTGAGAGTGAGCACGAGAGTTCGAGTCACTCGATTTTACTCAGGTTATAGGAACTCACCCTTTCGCAGACCACAACTTAGCGAATTTTGCATCGTGACCTGGGCTTGCAATCGTACAAAATTCAACTGACCCAAAAACTGAAGGTACACGACAATAGACAACAACGTGTGTTCGCTGAATGAGCTCTGGAACAGTTGGCTACTGACCCTAATTTTCAACGAAAAATCATTTTCAGCGGTGAGGTCCATTTCTTGATTAATTAATACGTGAACAAACAACAATGTCGAATTTGGGACGATATCTTTCAATCCAAGTGAGATCCAAGAGCGTTCAATGCATTTCGTGGATTTTGAGCTGGCGGCGTCTTTGGTCCATATTTTTTGAGAACGACTTTGGCCAGGCCATCATTGTCATCGGCGAGCACTACAGGTCGATGATTACCAACTTCTTCTGGCCTGAATTGGATGATCTGGACACCAACGACATATGGTTTCAACAGGATGGCGCGACGTGCCATAGAGATCATGTCACATTAGATATTCTGCACGAGCTATTTGAGGGCATGGTCATGTGAACTAGCCACCGACATCGTGCGATTTGACCCTGTTAGATTTTTTATTGTGGGTGTTTCTTAGGTTGCAAGTGTATGCGAATAAACTACAAACCACACCGGTCCTCAAAGCCAACATAACCCATGGCATCGGTCAAATTCAACCTGACTCATGTGACAGAGTCATGGAAAATTTGATGTTTTGATTGGGATGAAATAGTAACAATTGGAAACGACGAGTATGGTTATTCCGTGATCACAATCGTTACAAATAAGCAGGTTTTTACCTTCCACATAGCTTAGAGTCGATCCATTTGTAGTCCATAGTGATTAATTAACTTGTACAACTTCAGTTTGTTGTCCATTAACTTTTTTTTGCAGTTAACAGGTTTTATAAGTGACCATTATTGATATTCATATGCCAGAATGATCATTGAATAACCATTTATATAACAGAAACGTAATTTCATAAATAGCTCCAACGCTTCGAATATTTTATTTGATTTTGAAAAGTAAGACGTGTTGAGCAAATTCAAGAAATATTCATTTTTCCATTTCCCCAATAGATCTGTTATTTATTACAAAAAATGTAGAATTGTAGTAATATATAGGAACTTCAACTTGAATATTTATGTGAATTTTTCATGCAGGTATTGGACTGTCACAAATAATGCCAGGAGCATACTCTGCTGTCGGTGCAGCCGCATTCGCTGGTGCTGTAACCCACACTATGTCGGTCTGCGTCATACTCTTCGAAATGACTTCCTCCATATCTCACGTGATACCAGTTCTAATTGCTGTTCTCATAGCGAATGGTGTAGCAAGACTCTTGAGTCCAAGTATTTACGACTTGGTCATACGGTCGAAGAAACTACCATACCTTCCTGATTTATTGCCAAATACGAGTGGTGAGTTGAAATTCACTTGATTCGATATTACACCCTTCAATTTTTCAATCGTCTGTAAATTTGATATCCAACAGTTCAGGACTAAAAAATGTTAATAGATTCAAAACCTAAGAAAATATGGATAAAGAATGAAATAAATACTAATACAACTGATGAAGCTACTATGTATCAAAGCGCGTCTTAAATGAAATGTATTGTGAAATTTTTATAATTAATGCCATGAATAAATACTAGGATCTGATTATTGAATGATTTGAAGATGAAAATAACCAAGAATATGAAAAATTAGCAATAATTTTTTCGACATGAAATGGAAAACAATTTATGATATGGTATGGAAAATTATGATAACATTGAAACAAATGAGGAAAATAGTAGAAAAAAATTTCAAACTAAGTCAGATAGATAGATAGATACTTTATTGTCCAAGAAAATACAATCTTATTGACAAAGCTTGATAAAATCAGCTAATCAGCTGTCGCTCCCATACGAACGACAACTGTCAGAAGTTGAGAAACTTGTGCGAGCTAATAACTAACGAGGTCTTACCTTTTAACGTAAGATTCCTTACACTTCAAAGAATGAAAGAAAAGAAACAATTCGAAAACCCAAATACCCAGAAATACAATTTGAGTGAAACTAAGTTTACATCCCGAGTAGGAAAAATATAACAATAAAAAATAGAATTCAACCAAGTTTGTCGAAAGAATAGTTTGTTTGTATGGTCCCTTTCAAAAAACGTAGAAAACAACTACACACAATTTGCACATGAGTTCACATGTCATGGCAATAAAATAGGATATATCACACAATAAAATAACAATGAAACTCTTTCGTCAACATTACAATTTTTTACATTACAACAGATATTATTTTTTGCTCATTTCATTTCACAAAATATTCAACAAGAAACGTTTTTAACTAAAGATTAATAAAAGTAATTTTCGTTCGTTAGGTATATACGAAGTCTACGTGGAGGATTTCATGATTACCAAAATGAAATATCTCTACCTTGGCATGAGCTACGGTGAACTCAAAGAACTTCTCACTTCCAATCCCAAAATAAACGTTTTCCCTTTAGTGGAACACTCACAAACAATGACGCTATTGGGTTCAATTCCAAAGCACGAACTGATCATTTTATTGGACAAGAAAATTGGAACCGTCAAGCGAAGGCAGTTTCTACCAAGTCCCATGGTCGATAGAAGTAATGACTCTTTAGAAAACGTGGAAATGATTCAGTCGACGAGAAAACGATCTCATGTGCATATAGACGACTCAAGTGACTCAGAGAAGGAGGATGAGCAAGTGGGTACGAAAATGAAGACAATTGAAGAAACTAAGGAAGAAACTAACGAAGAAACTAAGGAACACACAATTGAGGTAAGGCTATTGAAGATACAAAAATTAAACAAGATATGATAATTCGAGGTTTGCACTGAGAGACTTACAAAATCAGTTGTAATCTTATTTCAATCTTTAATGAAACGATGATACTTTCCACTTTCCACAGGATTATTTCCACAGAAGGCTCTTCCCTAGTCATAAACGAGTCAGACTGAGAATATACGATCAGAATCAATCTAATGGCTCAAACCTTCATCAGAATTGGTGTATGCAGGGCCATCGCCATGGGGGGATGGGGGGAACCTCCCCTCCTGCTTTTTCGACTTGGGAAAAGTTGGGAGTAAGTTGGGAAAAAGTTGGGAAATTTTGAGCCGTAAAGATAGAAAAAAAATGATAGCAAAAAAATGAATGAAAATGAAATTAAAATGAGAAAAAAGAAAGGAAGAGGTAATAAGAAAAGGGAAAGAACCAGGACAAGGTTGGTATTTCGCAACATGCCAAACTTGAAGATCCCATACTTTAAAATTCTGAGTTGTTTGAAAACTCCAAAAAAGTTTAATGTCTCCCAAGTAAGAGAACAGTCCTGAACAGTCCACAAATTTTGAAGTGACAATTTTACAAAATTACCAATTTTTCGCTATTTTATCGACTTGGAAAAGTTGGAAAATTTCGGGCCATGAAGATAGAAAAAATAATAGTAGAAAACAATGAAAGAGTTAGTTAGAATTTTTTCAGTTCCCAACTCATTGAGGTCATAATTTCGTCATCCCATGCTGGATTTTCCAGCTAGAAGGAACCTAAAAGTTCGATCCCTCGGCTTTCATTTTTTCGAAAGTTGGGAAATTCTGCTGGTGGGGTTGGAAAAATTCAGATACCCTCCCCCCCTGGTTTTTCTTTTCGCTACGTCCCTGGGTGTATGAGTATCAAGAAGAGTATTTAAAAAAGCATTTTCATTTGAGATTAGTTCTACTCTGCCAAGTACCAAAATTTCGCCAAGTGTTAGGTAATATTCATAGATCGAGTATCAAGTGAACGGTTTTTTAGGATAAACCTCCCATTGACCAAATTGTCAATTCTCACAACACGAAGCATCGGTAACGTGACCATAAGTTCAGCTTTGGACGAGACAGCCCCGTTTTCAGGCAGTCTGTCCCGGTGTCCCCAGCGATGTCGCCATAGTCCCGCTATTGCGAACTGATAATTTGAAATGTATTTTTCCCGCTTGAAATGCGTGGCATGGCGCCTCGCACGGGCAGATTACGAGAGAGAGAGAGAGAGCCCATCAAGTGGTGTCGCGCTAACGCGTATGAGCAGCATAGATACACCACTCCCGCCCTCGCCATCCCGCGCTTACTCGATGTGCAATTTTATGTTTTAGTTCAAGTCGAACGAAATTAAAGTAAATTCAAATCCAAGATAGAGTGGATGTAACCCTACGCACGTGATATTGAAAAACCCAAGAATTGGCCAAGGTCGTATTCAGAACCAACATCTTGTTGATCGCAAATGCTATATCATACTTAGGAGAACTTTTCTATAATAACGAGTGAAATGCACAAGTTTTGCAGTTCAACGGGAAAAATGCAGATAATATGTGTAATATAAAAAGATTTTGAATTTCAGCAGTTCGGACTCCCATTGTCTAAGTCATCACCCGAAGACGATTGTAGATACTAACAATCGAAACGTCGTGAAGTAAGGTGATTTGAAATCACTCAACTTTTAATTATATCAATTTATTTAATTTTATTTATTCATTTTTTCCACTCGTATTTTATTTCACTGTGAATTCTTTTCAGGGATTTCAAATTATTTTATAAAATTTTAGACAATGGAAGTCCGAACTGCTGAAATTCACCACGAAACATTGTCATTCACCTTCAAACAAAATGTGTGACTATTCTTGAGTTGTGTGGATCAAATCCGTTTTGTTGGAACCAGGGACTATTACGCCGTATAAGAAGATCATCCACCATTTTTTCTATATTATCTACATCTTTTGCTCCGGTTAGATAGCCGTCAATAAAATAGGTTTCCAATAATTTATTATTTAACAAACGGCATCGTATGTTCAGAGAAAAACGATATTGATGTTTAACTTCACGAATTAGGTGAGGATATTCTGTGGCATGAAAATGTTTTTTGAGTTGAACATGCCAGAAGTTATGAATGTCGTTTCGTCGCCCCAAATGATATTGTGCGCAAAATTGTGGTTAACCCGCACCTTCCGTTAAAACCAATTATGGAATGGCAACCTTCTTTCAGGATAATTGGAATATAGTTTCTGCACGGCTTGGTATTCAAAGTCATGGTGTACGTAACTATTAACAGCGCGGGCCATATTTCTCTATCTTATTCCTGGATTCATTCGAATTTGTGCCAGAACATTGATGTCATTGATAGGCTCGTTTCGTCTTATATAAGGAAATCGAGGTTTAATGAATGAATTATGTTGTAGATAAACATCGAAATATTTCAATATTTGATTCAGGATATAATTAATTCATCATACCTTTGTTGTGCTTTGAACAAATTCCTATCTAGTTTCATGTACAGTTCGTACGTATCTCTATTTTCTTCATTTATATATAGATTGAAATTATACAGAAAAATATTCAGTGAAAAGAAGTTCTTGTTACACAATAATGAACGAAGTAATGTGACATTTCTTGTAATGTTCTTTTTTATCCACGGCCTACTAGTTGAACATAATACATTCAACAAACCTATAGTTGTTTGTATGTACGAGTCTGTCAACGATATCAATGTTCTGATCCAAATTTAATTGAATCGAGAAAAATGATCGAGAACTGTGGCCAGTGAATGCAATTTATCAAAAACTGCTATTGATAAAATAGTCAAAAGACGCGAATACAATGATTTTAAATTTGAATTCCAAGCCTTGCAAAAACTATACCGTAATGATTTCAAAAAAATTTTTCCATTTGTTTCAACGATTGAATGACAAATCCGACAATAGTAATTTGATGGTATTTAAGAAGAGAAAATAAGCAAATGTATGAGAAGTTTGAGTTGCAGAACCACAAATTGCATTTTACAAAATGGTGGACATTTCGAACACTTACTTCATTAGTTTTAATATTATGGTTCCAATTTCTGGCAAATTGTCACTTAGAACTTGTTATGACATGTGGTTCAGACCACTACTTCCATTCAAAAATGTTGTATTTACTCTATGTTGTGTAAATCTTTTTTTGGCAAAAAGTTCTGACATTTGTATAAAGATGAGGGTATATTATTATAGCCCTGATTATGAGAAATTGATGATGTCTTCTCCATCGATATAAAATGTGATATACAACACATAAAGTGGTTATCTTTGATATTCATAAATAACACAACTGTTTTTCAATCAAGTCGTTCACTTACTGCTTGCATGATATGTGAAAAGAAAAAGTTATTTGTATCGAATGGAATCTCAAGAAATGATAATCGATATTTTCCATGATATAGGTAGACGATCTGATTATTCAATTGCTTCAATAGATATATCGTATGATTCAAGGCAGACAAAATCAATATTCTCCGTATGAAACCCCATTAAGTACATGTCGAAACAAAACAATTACAAATTGTCTTAAGTTGCCAATCATTGTTACAGTATTAATATCAAATTGATGTATAATCGGGAACTAATTGTTTTGCCATTATCATAGATGAACCTGTCGTCGATAGAACCATGTAAAAGGCATTTATTCATCGAGAATGCAATTTCAGTTAGCGAGATCAAATAAAAAGTCAAAATCAATTTCCAAGACATCCATTTCACGTATAAACTCATTAATGACTGTGAAGCTTGAAAATGCTATTTCACAGTTGAAGTTTTTTCTGAGTGTTTATATAACGAAATACAGATTCATTACATTTCGAACCGAATACTCAATAGTTCTAGCAATGAAAAATGCAACTGTCATTGATCCCCATTTTATTTTCAATAATGACTGATGCTAATGAAACTTTCAGACTTTTTTTCATGAATTTTCAGAATTGCTTTTCAGATCGGCGATAATAACAAAGCTTCACATTTGTGCAGGCAAAGCTGCAGGCAGAGCTGATAACTTGTTAGAATTGATTTTGTTTGTTCAGGATATTCAAGCTATTCACTTCATCTGAAATGACTCACCCAGCACTGACGAGGAGCTAGTACTCCGAAACTAGCCTGTACGTGGTCATCCTGACCAGATAAAATCAATTTCAGCCCTTCATATATAGGAAGTTACCAGCGATGAATCTTTCAATTGAGGGACTTTTGCACAGAGGCCTGATGATTTTTCTCCGGCTTTCTGGACGGCATTAGCAAGTTAACTATTGTTTTATCTCTAGGGTATCTGCTACACATACCTACCAAATCTTAGGTATCACATAATGGACTATCGTGATGCAAAAGCCATGAATTGTTTTTCCACCATTTCGGTCGTTTTCTTCGTATTGCTTCTCGCAAGCGGCGCATAACTTCAAGATGATACTCCTTATCAACCGTACGATCATATGGCATGATCTCATGATGCACTAAGCCACGATAATAAAAAAAAACATTAAGCAAAACCTGGACATTTGGTCGAACTTGGTGTCCTTTTTTTGATCTTGGCTCTTGTGGGCTCTTCCACTGATCCGATTGGACTTAGGTTTCGATGTCATAACAATGATTCGTCACCAGTTATGATTCTCTCAAGCAAATCTGGATTGCCGTTGACGATCCTGAGCGATGCTAATGCGACGGTTTTTTTGGTTAGAATTCAGTAATTCTGCCATACGCTTCATGCCCAAAATTTCCAGAAAAATACATGACATGAGCCAATCTATATGTCGACATCCTCAGCAACTTCTCTCATAGAGATTCGATGACTCTCCATAACAATGTTCTTCACTTTCTCAACATTTTTATCGGCATTGATGTGCTGGGGCGTCCAGCGTCGTCATTCAAATCTTCTCGACCTTTTGTGAAAAGCTTATAGAAAGTCAGAAAGTCAGTATTTATCCAAAATAAAGTTATTGTCAGTACATAGGAAGACATCATTCTAAGTATGCAAATACCAAGTTATTTCGTTTTCTTTATAGAAAGTCTAGAAATTTTATGGCCGTAATCTGAAAGGCGTTTGTTCTGGAATGTTATATATCATTTTCATCATGCTTGAAAATATCTGGTGAAACTTTAATATAATCGAATACATCTTATATTCAATCTTCGAATTGATGGAAGTTTTTATTTTTCGAATAATGAGAAGTTTGTATTTTTACGAATATAGGTACTCAAAACGTTAAAAAAGTTTCATTTTCGTTTTATTGCAAACAGAAAATGAACAAATATTTGGGAATGAAAGTTGTCAATGATCAAAAGAAACGTCATTTAATGACTATATTTTGACGCTTTATAAAATGACTCAGTTATTATGTATTTATGAATCATTTGAAATATGTAAATTTTGCGAAAACCAATTTACATTATTCTGTTTGAAGGTGAATGACAATGTTTCGTGGTGAATTTCAGCAGTTCGGACTTCCATTGTCTAAAAATTTGTAAAATGATTTGAAATCCCTGAAA
>WOGR01010561.1:0-10877 GCA_015342045.1 Leptinotarsa lineolata
TCTGCTTAGGTGTTTATCAGGGTTTTGCTCGTTAAATAAAATTGATGTTCTATTAGCATTTTGGTCGTTGCCAAAAAATAAAGCAATAACTGAAACCCTTCCAGCAGTAGTTTGAGGCATTTTTAAACAGATAACAATACACGACCAGTTTAAACAAAACAATCGAACGATGTACTGATGAACACTGGAAAAAGAGGAGTGGGTATTGATTCCCAAAAGGGATTTTATTTAACAAAAAACTGATAAGTAGAACTGCTCTGGAAGTTTTTCATTTAGGCATACAAGTTACCTAGTGGTCTGTCTAATGTATTATTAACATGGCAATTTTAACTACAAATTATCTCGGAAACTAATCGTTACAAAAATTTTATTTTAACAGAATTGTAAAGGTATTCAAAAGACCTTTGAAACAAAGTGCCATTCGACCTACTTTCCTTATCTAAATAAGGGTCGTCGGACGCACCCCTCCGAGGGGGTGCGTACTACAAAAAATCTGATTAGTCTGAAAGATGTCCCCCTTCAATTAGAAATCGACGTGTCCGAGCTTTTTTTAAAAATCTTACTTTTTATTTTCAAAAACGGCTCTAATAAGTTTTCTTTGTTTCTATTATAACTAATAGAAATACGAAAAGATGAATGTTTTAAAAAAATATAAAATAAAAAAATTCAAATGAATAGAATATTCTTGACTGAAATTGTTAACAATATTTTTCAGTACCTCTATCGAATTCATGAAAACTTTCAGCAATTTATAGAGGAATTTTATTATAACACCACATGAAATATATTTCTGAAAAATTGACGTTGAACATTTCATTTCAAAGGCCATCTCTTCAGAAAGAAACGTATCCAGATGGGGCAAAAATCATCCAAGCGACAGTTAATCACACCCACGAAAAAAAATCTGACGAAGAAGATGAAAATATTTTGGAAAGACAATTTTCCGGTGAGTAGTAGTTTACAGTGGTTTGGAAAACTATTTGATTAGCAGTTTTTCAGGATCCTACAGTAGAAGAGAAAAGGAAAAGTGGAAACACGCCATTGAGATGAAAAACAATCCCTATTCCAAAGAAAATATCGAAAATAGGATAAAGAGATCTAATAGCGCAGTTTCATCCCTGTAAGTACCCTAAAAGAAATACTTGCGATGCTATGCTGTGAACTTTTTATAAGAAATCTAGCAGATCATAATTGCCTACATTTTTTCTGTGTCTATTCAGCTTGTAACTTTGGTGAAATTCACTGAAATAAAAGTACGAGATCTGTGAATTTCAATTTTTCCTATAAAATATTTATTTATTCATCAATTTCTATTTTATTCCCTTCAAAGTAGTCTCCCGCTTCAGATATAATACACTTTTGCCAGCGTTTTTTCCAATTCTCGAAGCACTTTTTGGTATATCTTTGAGCTCGCTCAGGGATTCGGTTTTAAGCTCCTCAATCGTCGCAAAACGTCGTCCTTTCATAGGTCTCTTCAATCTTGGTAACAGGAAAAAGTCGCAGAAAGGCAAATCTGGTGAATACGACGGCTGAGGCATGATAAGGATATCGCTTTTGGCCAAAAAATTACGAACAAGCAATGACGAGTGAGCAGGTGCATTATCGTGATGAAAAAACCGTGAATTGTTTTTCCACAATACCGGACGACCACGTAGCAAGAATTCCTGATGCACTACGTCGCGGTAATCGCGAAACCAGTGAGCAAAACCTTGACATTTGATCAAACTTGGCGTGCTTATTTTGGTCATGGACCTCCTGGGCTCTTCCATTGGGACGTTTTATGCCTCTCACCAACAAACTAAACATGCTAAAGAGCTGAAACTGTGAAAATGTGTTCGAGATGAGTATACCAATATAAAAAAATCGCTAATCGAATATACGTTACCCGCGAAATTTGAACATTCACATTTTTTTAACAGACCTCGTATATTCACAACTATCAATTTTAATTTTGAAATATGTTAGTAACTATCTACCTGAAGACAACACAAAAAATTATATGACAAAGTTTGAACAATGTATGTATCTAAAAATTTTGAGTAATTCGCGTATTTCTGTAACTCGAGGTGAAAAACACTACGTCAATGGTGAAATTTCGGATTTTGAAAACGAATCCGAAAAAAATGTTGATTTTCATTTCCAGTGTCATAGCCGTCTAAAATTCTGAAAATTACAACTTTTCAGCCTCCTTTTTGACTAATACAAACTATACAAAAACGCAAGTATTTATCTACCTTCACATCTTATTTCATCTTCTTTGACAATTCAGTTTCCTATAAAAAACTTTATCAATTTATGGAGCTACTTTTTGAGGGTTGTTGATTATTGAACTGAAAAGTGAACAAAGAAGGTGAAACAAGATGTGAAGGTGATGTAGTAAATGGAGAAGTTGAAATTTTCAGAACATTGGAGGGTTGTTAGTCTTGAAATAAGAGAGAGCACCAACTATTTTTTGGATTAGTAATCTACACGTGGAAATACGTAATTGCACCGAAAATTTCCTTCGAAATCGGAGGGTGCAGTGTATCTAAAATTTCACCACGTCAATTTTAAACGAGAATATGTATTGAATCAACCTTGATGAAAATTATTTTCGATTCAGTGGTAAATGGTAAATAACACTATGTCCGACACCGAACTTTGCCGAGTTACATGATGAACAAGTCTATTTCTTATGAGACTAGGGACCATTAATATTTTTTTCTTTAACAAGTAAAAAAGGAAGACAAAACAGTTAATGTTTGCTTTTGCTATTATTTGAATGATGCTTTGCACCTAGTATATCCAAAAGAAATAGCTGAAATGTGACTTGTTGAAAATTTCTTCATTGTCAAACCGTTTGACAGTTTACATATTGTTCATTGGACATTTTTTACAGTTTCAATTCTTTTATACTACGCAATTAGTTATATCCACAACTAATGCAGGGTAGGTTTTTCATATTTCACAGTAAAATATTAGGTTGTTCCAAAAGTCAGGTCCGTTTTCATGAGTCTACTCTAAACTGTAATATAATAACGGTATATTCAGTTCAATCAAAATAAGCGTCATTTGAATCAATGCACTTTTGCCAACGTAACACAAGTCGATTAATTCCGTCAGCATTAAAAATGTGTACTCGGGATTCGATGAAGTCGACGAAGACCTTTTTGCCTGGTCTTGATTGGTGAAAGTTTTGCCGGTGAGGAAGTTATCGATGTGATGAAAAGGTGGTATTCGGTTGGCGAGAGGTCTGGGAGGTATGGTGGGAGAGCTAGAACATCGAAGATCAATTCCTTCAATTTTCGGAAGATGATTTGTGAAACGTACGGAGGGGCTTTGTTGTGGAGCAGGATCAGACCTTTTCTGTTGACCATTGCCGGCTGCTGCTGACACAATTCTCGGTACATTTTGTCGATTTTCTCACAATAGGACTCTGTTGCGATGGTTTGGCTCGGTTGCAGAAGGTTATCGTAGAGGATCCACTTTCCATCAACGTAACGAACTGATCCAATTTTGGTTGCGCAAAAGCAACCTCGACCTTTCCAATACGTTTCAAACCAACAAAAACCGCATGAGAGCTGACGCCCAGTTCTTTCGCCATCCCACGCATCATTTGTGATGGGTCAATCTCCACCAGGGTCCTCAAATCCTCGTCCTGGATAACTGTAGGTCGACCACTTCGAGGCTAAAATCTACGGAACGGAGCGAAGTTTCGCAAACTAACGTCAAATAGTGCGTTCAATGCACTATCATTGCCAAATGCCTGGTTTATCTTGTCCAAAAATCGCTTAAAGACATCATATAGTAATGAGCTGAAAAGAGGAATAAAATTGAAGTTTGAGAACAAAAATTAACAGTATCAATGTATAGAGTACAAAAATACATGACATTGAAACGGATAAAACTCTTGAAACAGTCAATCTACGAATTTGAAATAGCTTTGTCAAATTTTTTGCATGCTGGAAAATTTAAATTGCCAGATATCAGAGTTGAAAATGGAATACAAAATATGTTTCTACAGAAAATTATTTTATATATAATTTTGAACTGGACTAGATATGAAGGTCGTCTCATTTTCAATTCTTTTTTTAAAAGAAAGCACTCTTCGCTGAGGGAACACTATCAACTGTTTTTCAATAGAAAGAGAGGTTTTGTAGTACATCGTTTGATAGACTTAATCAATTCTCTATCCAAGACTGGTTCATTTTCGGAAATAGAACCAGCCTTTCCTGAGTAATTGGTGATAATTATCATGACTTCAATAAAAAAATAATCAAAACTTACTCCATTCTATCTGAATAAATGCTTTGAATGTTCACCACGTACTACCTGACAATAATAGAGTCTCCTAAAAGTTAATTTCATATATTTCGCATTATTTCTTTGGTAATTCCATAAAATACACTATCAGATCGGTTATTCATGGAATAAATGGGGAGTATCTTTCAACTTATCACAGAAACAACTAGATTCCGAATCAACATCGAACCATCTGTTCTTGACCTCATTTTCACCAAACGATGAAAACATTGTCACAGATCAAGAAATTCTACCACCTTATTGTATTATCGTACCATACAGTAATCTACACAACTATTCAGCCAACATTCACACGCCAAACAAGTACGGAACTGAAGTTCTCAAAATAATCGACTCCGATCAGTTATTCAATGAACTTTTCACCATCGATTAGATAACCCTCATGAATGTGATGACGTCGATATTCTCTGGGAAATATTTTACTCGACCGGAACTGCCTCTGTTGACAAGAATTCCCGCAGCAAACTATACCAGAAAAATCCTCTCAAACCATGGAAATACCGAAATAATTTCACTCATACATCACAAAAAATACTTTGGAAGAGATACAAAAGATCAAAAGCCCCAGAAGATTACCAAACGCATTGAAATTTCTCAAAACACCTGGTATCAATTATTATTATATTATTATATTATTATACGATCAAACCTGAACACTAAAGTAAGTATTCCGCACCTACGAAAATCTGATGGCTGCTTGTGCTCGACAGACATCAAATTAGCCGAAATTTTGGTCGACTCTTTCACAAGCTCCTTCACAATTAAGCCTCGAGATGACCAATTACCGGGAACTATAGCAGAACGACTGCGTGATAATCTGAACCAAGTGACGTTTACTTCGGAAAAAATTAAAAATCATTTATTGAACATTAAATCGAATTCATCTCCTGGTTTGTGTGGAATCAGCCTCTTTTTTCTCAAGAAATTTGCCGAAACTCTCTGCTCTCCGTTGTCAACAATATGTCACCGCTATTTTCAAAAAAGGCGATAAACTCAATCCAATCAACTACAGGCCCATTAGTCTTCTATCCGTACCTTCCAAAGTAATGGTATCAATAATTGTAGAAGATATGTCAGACTTTTTAACAAAAAATGCAATCATACCATCGGAACAACATGGTTTCGTCAAAGGTAAATCCACTACTAGCAATCTTCTACAGTGCATGAACGATTGGACGAAAGCTCACAATAAAAAGATACCGACAGATATTGTTTATCTTGACTTTGCCAAGGCTTTCGACGCATAAACTTGACACACTCGGTATTTGGGGTCAAATAAACCCATGAATTGAAAATTACATGACAGATAGAACTTTCACGGTCAAAATGGGTCACTCTTTTTCTTCGGACAGACAAGTCACAAGTGGAGTTCCCCAGGGGTCTGTTCTAGGCCCGCTCCTCTTTGTTGCTTATGTAAGTGATCTTGCTCTTTATATATAGTCCTGCAAGTCGTTTTATGCCGATGACACTAAACTGTATGGGAATGCCTTAGTTGAACATCAATTCGTTCAAGAAGAGCTCAACTCGATTAGACAGTGGTGTGAGGATTGGCATTTACCTCTTAACGTCGACAAATGCGTCGTAATCCATCAAGGAAAGAACAATCCACTCCATACTTACACAATAAACGGTGAATCGTTACGTATAGTGTCCTCACATGTAGACTTGGGAGTGACTAATAATACTGACCTAACTTAGTCCGAATATATATCCACATGCAAACGCGCCAACACACTGATCTACCTCATCTGCAAAACGTTTTCTCATCTATCATATTCAAGTTCCATAGAACTCCACAAAACCTACGTTCGTCCAATTATGGAGTATGCAGGTACGGTGTGGTGTCCTGTTTTGGTGAGCGATAAGAATTTGTTCAGCGTCGAGCCAGGCGTATGACACTCAAATTAAAAAAGGAGAAATTCGCCACAAGGCAGAGACAATATTTTTTGGTGAATCGTATTTTCGAAACATGGAAAAACTTACCCAACGATGTTGTGAATCCTGAATCAGTGGATAGTTTTAAAAACAAAATTGACATTTCCTCATTTGCTCAATCGTTTCTAGCATTTATTAATTATTTTTCATTTCTTTTGCATGCAATGTATTGAGTTGTTAGTCCTTTAGTTTGTAGGCTTATATAGGACTCTGTCCTCAGCCTTTATTTATATGTGGCAATAAATAATAATATCAATAATAATATATCAGATCGTTTATAATAGAGTAGTACAGGCAAACGCAAATGAGATTTCAACTGATGTTACCTGGACAAACTTTGATGAACATGCACAAACTTTTAAATGATTTAAATGGACTGCATTATACTTTTCATGAAATGATTTGATACAATGTTGTTTTATTTTACGAGTCACGCTGTACTGCCCCTCTTCTCCCCCAGTTTGTCCATTACCTTTCAGCAAGATAAGCCAACTCCTCATTATGGTATATGCAGATGTGCTCCCTTAGTAAGGCCCGTTAGATTATCTGAAATGATGCCCGTGGATTTTTATTTGTAGGAATTTATGAAATCTAAAGTATACGTTACATAACCGCAGTCTATTCTAGAACTCATGAAACTCAGAATAGGAGGTGCTTGCAACACAATTTCCCCAGAAATATTCCATAAAATAGGACTTCATTATTGTCAGGAAGTGAAAGATGAAAATTTTGAACATGTATTGAGGTAAATTGAAGAAGCTAATAATATTTATCTTTTGTTTTCTGATTCTAAAAAAGAATAAAAACCTGCTAATTACTCATTCGAAAATGTACACCAGTTTTGGATATAGAATTGAAAGATTCATCAAACGAGGTATCACAACATTCTCCTTTCATTAGAAAGCCTAGGTTGATAGGTCGCTTCTCAGCGACAAGTAACGCTGCATTATTTTTTTAACTGAAAAGTACTGAAAATGATGTCTTATTTAGAGTAAACGTTGTCAGACCCCGATGTCTAGTTTTCTTCAGAAGTAAGCGAACAGCTCTCATGTCCGCACTTATATTCTTATTCTTTGTCAACATCCCTTCAAACCGGAGCGTTTTCAGCGCACCGTTGAGAACGCCTAGTGTGAAACCAGCCTTAGCAGAATAGCTTGACATATTAAGTCGGTCAGACTAAAACGCATCGTGTGAGACCAGCCCTATTATTATTCTCAACTTTCTAGCACAATCGAGAGGAAGCTTCTCAAAGTTGAGCGCGCAATTGCAATCAAATTTGCATTGTAATAATCATTCCCATCGTTAGAAAAGAAAACATTGGTATGATACTGCTGCAGAGATAATTAATTAGCGGTCGGCGATAGATTGATAGATCTGAGTTGAAAAACACCTTTCGAAGCTGTTCCATAATCGAATCGGCGATGACACATCGCCAAAGGCGTTATCTAAAGACACGAACGGATTAGAATTTATCTTTTATCACGAGTAGTTAATGGGTTCGAGAAAAAAGTAATTAAACTGTGCCGTAACATAATTTCTGTAATTGCTTGCTCTGATAAGATAGCCGATTCGCGCAGGTGAATTGATCATCGAACAGTGCCAATAAATCCGTGAAAATGTCTAAAACGCTCTTCGATGTGGTGTTGGACGAGAAACTGAAATCAAAGGAACATCGGCAAGTATTTTTCAATTTCACTTTCACATTTCGGGGTTGAAGTGAGGGGGAAATGAAAAATTCGTGAAAATAAAGCACCACTTACACACACTATAATTGCAATACTCTTCTCGGCGCGCACTTCACTAATCAAGATCGAAAAGAAGGAGACGTGTGGGAAGGGTGTTTTTGTACAAATGTCATTTTTAATGGTTGTCAAGAGTATTAAAAGATGATGTTTACACAGTAGCGTGTTAAAATATTTTCAACTCTAGTGTTAAAAGTAATTTAACACGATTTTTTTCGACCAAATAGCAATAAACAAAACATAATTAATCAATTTTCAAGGAAGTTTTATTATGAACAGTAGATATAGATACAATTAAATTCTGTTACAAATGTATTATATACAATAATTATATTATTATTATTATTTATGAACATTGATATGAAAAGAACTGCTGATATTAATACCTTGCGATATTGAAGAGCCTTGTAATAAATTTGAACTAGGTGGGTTGACAATTTCATGGGCATTAAGATTTAATTCTTGAAGTGAAGAGGTCGATGCTGTAACGCTGGAGCTCTAACTGTTGGGATTATTCTTTCAGCAATAGCCTTTTTATAAGGAATAGATTAATCGATGTAACCCTCAGCTACTGTTGTAGACATCTATCCTCCGTGCTCCTTGATATCTATTATATTTGCCCCTGATTCTGCTAGCAAAGAAGCAGAAGACCTTTTGAAACAGTGACCTGTATATTCCTTTGGTTCCGACGTGTTTATACCAACTGGGTTGGCACTGCATTCATAATTTGAATATTTCAGAAAAAAAGTTGATTATTGATAACGTAAGGGCGCAATGCAACTTATTTATAAAATATTTTTAAACGTATTATCATCAAATGTATTATCATCAAATATTTTTCATCTGGCGCCTCATTTATAACCCTCGGGACTTGTTCAAACGTAAGAGTTTTTGATTTTTTGGGCCTATAACTTTCATTTTTCAGCTTTGAGAATGCTATTACCTTGAAATATTTGCTTGTATCTGTTAATATAGGCTCCGTTTGTTTGTATCCTTGTTATTTTTCTATATTGAAAACACCAAATCCAGTTTTATCTTTATTTGCTATTCGACTTGACATTACATTTTACTTTCACATTTTCTACTATCATGGAACAGTAACTGAATAAACTTTTATTCTATGTAAAGCAGTACAGCCAAACGCATAATACAAAAATAACCAAATATTAGGTATATTTCAACATGGTGGTATAACGGAAGAACTCCCATGCGGTATTTCATGGCCGTGCCCAGATTTTTGTTTCAGGAGGGTCTCAATAAAAAAGACCTGCTAATTCGAATTAAATTAATTACCAGTATACAGTGCATTTCATTTAAAAGGAGCCACCCTGAATAACTTTTGGTACGATTTTCAGGAAAAATAAAAAACACGTCAACAATAGTATACAGGGGGACACATTTTGACATATTCAGATTTGATTTTACTTCCCTTATAGCACCCCCAGAGCATGTCATTAATTTTTTTAAAATGGATCACCCTATATTGTTTCGCATTATCAGATGCTCTATGATGAGCAGATTTGAACAAAGTATAAAAGATATGGTCTGAAGCTTATGGTTCGGGAGCTACAAATTATTTGAGCTGAAAACGAGCCACTCTGAATAACTTTTGAAACAATGATTTGGAGGAAAAATAAAACATAGGTCAACAATTCTACAGGAGGCCACATTTTGAAATATTCGTTCTAGAGACAAATATGGAAGCAATAAATCAGAGAAAAAGATTTTTATTATTTCTTGAACCAAAATCTGATGACTGGACAATGAGAAGAAATAAATTTTCTATAGTAAATGTTCAAAAACGTTTCCACCAACTTCCATACAATGGTACAAACGAGCTTCCATTGCCGCCCTCACATGGTTAAGAATCTCGGGAGTTTTTTGTCTGCAATGCCTCATGATATTCTCTCTCAAATCTTCTAATGTTGTTGATTCTATCTCATACACTTTAGACTTCAAATGAACCCATAGAAAAAATCTACAGTAGTGAGATCCGGAGACCTTGGTGGCTATTCTGCAGGACCTCTTCTGCCAATCCAGAGCCCAGGAAAATGATCATCCAAAAATTGTGCCACTGGAGCTGCATAATGAGGTGCACCATCCTGCTGAATAAATTTATATCCTTCTCAATTGTCTTATTGATGTACGGTATTATTCGGTTCTCCAACATATCCAAATATTTATCACTAGTCAAATTATCATCTATAAAAAAAGGTCCTATGATGTGGTCACCTAAAATTCCTGCTCAAGCATTCAGTTTTTGAGGTCGTTGGGTATGAACTTGACGGTATAAATGAGGATTCGTGTCACTCAATATTGACAATTTTACCGATTCACCTTTCCATTCCAACTAAATGTACTTTCATCCGATAAAAAAATTTTATACAAGAAATTCTGATGCAAGTTGATCCGTTCAGTGAGACTTTCACAAAACTCCAACGCCCTTCATGGTATTAGCCAGGAGAGTAGGTGTCAGTCCATTAACCTACAGTGTAGGGAGTTTGAGATTGTCCTGAACAAATTGTTCCTTCATATGATTTGATTTATAGTCAGTCTTCAAGTATGCCCACTGACTATATGAGAAATTTTTTTCCTTATACGAGGAATCGGCAAATTTCGGATTTGCGGTTGGTTAGTACCTCGTTGACCAGGTGGGGCGATGACAAACATGTTGTCTGTTGTTCACTTCGGCTTAGTACGAGGAATGATAAACTGAAAGGAATTCGAATTTTAATTATAGAATATCATCGACTTTATGTTGATGATGGCCACTACCTTGCACTGACGAAAGGCCAAATAGCCCGAAACCGATCTGCAAGTGTGCCCGTTCAATAATTGAAAATCGATTCCGGCAGTTGTATCGCCAGCAGCATATGCAGGAAATACTTTAGGTGAAGA
>WOGR01010562.1:0-10877 GCA_015342045.1 Leptinotarsa lineolata
ATATTTCTTTATCTGAATACTTTGGTCCTATATTTTTCTATTTTATTCGATTTTCTAGTCTCACTATCTGTTAATATTTTCAAATTACATAATTCTCTATTCAGTAACACTTTGTTGTGAGATTTTCACAGGACAGTTTATAAAACCGCAACATACTGACAGAATGAAAACGCTTGAGAAAGCGTGTATAGGGAAACACGTGTTGTGGTTGTTGCGGTTTTGTAAATAGTCCAGTGAGATTCTCACGATAATGTGTTACTTGAATAAGATATAGAATTTTTCTAAGTATCGGTCAATTACATCACATATCTGATCCTCATTCAACATCAAACATTCACAACCATATTCAAACTTTGAAATGATATTCAAACTCCTTGAGATGATTAGAGGCATTCCTTAAGGCAGTGTGTTATGACCACAAATATTTATACTTTATATTAATAAACTATGCTCTATCATTGAAAACCCCTATTTATTTCAGCACTAAATCCATCATAACTCTCATTGAAAGGAAATTAAATTAGCCGAGTTCAATATTCTTTAAGAAATTCTGAACTAGTATTAAATTAAGAAAAACCAAACTCTATGTATTCAAAAAACACTTAATTCTGAGATTTTTACTAAACGAATTGATGGATTTTCATCAAGTATCGGCCAATTCTATCATATATCAAACTCTGTGTTTCAGGACTAATCAAGATATCGATAATCACGTTAATATAATTATGAATCAACAGTAAATATTGTCATCTAATTGAATAAGATGTTTAGGTATTCTAATTGATAAAACATTGAGTTTTACTAACCATATACAAATGTACTTGCTTCTTTCAATATTGATGGATGATGTTTAGCTTAGCAAGGACCCAAATCAAATTTGTTATGGTCTTATAATTCTGTCACAAAGTAGTAATGATAGCATTACAAAAAAACGTCGTTAATGACTTTTATTACCTGAATTTTGTTTACCTCTGACAAAGTGGGTAAGATAATTTGAAAACTGGCGAGTAGACAAGATCAATTTGGTCATTTAGAAGGTTACATCCACAATGCTTATGTTTATGAATTTCCAAGGATTCCAAATAATTCATTTTCCAACCTTTGCCTGCATAGTGCAAAATTTCCATATCGTTTGAATTCGTGAACTTGTAGTTGCATTCCAAGAAATGGTTTGAAAACGTAGAATCATTTTTACTTAGCCTGACGGACCTTTCATGTTCAGCATACCGTTTTGAGAAATATCGGCCACATTGTCCAATATAAACACCATTACACCCCGGGCACTTAAGCGTATAAACTCTAGATTTCTCCATCTTGTCCACTTTATCTTTGGCATCAAAAAGGGAATTAGATAACCTGGCATGTGGTTTGAATGCTACTTTCACATCATTTTTAATGTAGAATCCCACAATTGCCTCTGCTCTTTTGCCGAAATATGTTAACGTTACAAATTCTTTGTTTTCTGACTAACTTCACGATTGAGTCTGCGTTGAAACCATTACTCTATCCTGTCTGTATGATTGTTTTAATTTCCCTGATTGTTGGCCGAAAAGGGTAAAGAGTATGCTCTGTGTAGCATTGAATTGTAGGCTGCTACTTTATGACTGTCGAATGTAATTGGATGGGATTGTAATGTCTGTATAGCTCGGTTTTCTGAATACATTGAACTCAAATTTATTATGATTATGTATGATAGTGAGGTCTAAGAAATTAATCTGTTTCTCTATCTAGTATTAAGGTTACTCATAAATGTCATAAATTGGTTCAGCTGTCTTGTAGTACATCTGAAACAGGAGAGAATATCGTCTACATATCTGAACCAAAAATAAATATGTTTTTCACCCAGGTCGGAGTTTACTATAGTGGACTCGAAGCTGTTCATAAGTATGTCTGCTAAAAGTGTACGTAGGAGTGAGCCCATTGGTAAACCTGAATCCTGTTTATAAAATTTGTTATTGAACTGTAAGTAATTATGATAAAGGCTCACATCAAAAGCTGTTGAAATTTCAAAAGAAGTGACACGGTCTACTTTGGCTTGATCTAATATATCTGAAATGAGGGGCTTACATTCGTTGTATGGTATGTTAGAGAACATAATCTTTACATCGAATGAGACTAAAATTGAATTATGTGACGTGGGACGAAATTGCTAATATTTTTGAACAACTTGAGTCGTATTCCTAGTTTTCTTATCGGACTGTTTATATACGAAACTACTCTTATGGAGTAATCTTGTTTGCGCTTCTTTCTTAAGCCATATAGTTTAGGGTAGGAGGTGTTCATGTTCGTGATTTTTCATTTGTCCAATTCAGTGAAAATAAGTTTTATATCTGACAGGAAATTTTTCAGTTCATTTTGACTATTTCTTGCTGGGTCTCTCTTGATGACAGTAATACTTTCATTATAGATGAATATATGCTCGTTCAAATATAACTATGGCAATCGATTCATCAGCTTTTGTAAAAACAAGATCGTTTTTTCTCATTTATTGTTGTATAGATTTTATTATACCTGTTTCTCTATGGTTTCAAAGTTATATTTTTATGGAGATGCTGTTTTTATGGTAACTATATAGTTATCATAACAATTTTTTTTTTCAGATTTTTGCTCATTTATCGACCATGAAACCCAAATACTCAAATTGATTAATGATTTTAATTCTATTGCCATCTACTTAGAACACCAAAATAGGAAATCAGGATCTCAAAATTGTTAACGAGATGAAATATCTAGGTGTCATGATTGACAGAACGCTGACACTCAATAGTCATGCAGATTATATTATAAAAAATCTCTAAAAAATAATTTTTTTTCTTCTAAGAGTGGCCCCACATCGTAGTATTAACTCAAAAGTCACAATTTACAACTGTATAATTCGCCTACATTTTGACTTCTGTGCTACATTATTGTATCTTCTGAATCAAAATGAGTTGGTTCAACTACAGAAAATGCAAAACGTATGATTCTGAGATGCAATTGACTTACTCCTATAAAGACTATGCTCGATTTTCTTCAGTGGTTGTCAATCTCAAACAAATCTTATATCTAAGTATGGTTTTTATATTCGAACTAATAAAGGGTATTCAACCTAGCTATTTCAATAATTTAATTAAAGTCCACAATGAAGTCCACCAATATGGTACTAGAACCAATAAAGGGTATTCAACCTAGCTATTTCAATAATTTAAAGTCCACAATGAAGTCCACCAATATGGTACTAGAACCAATAAAAGCTTTCATGTATCCAGGGCAAACTCAAGGTCAGCAATGAATAGTTTGTATTTCAGAGTACTAGTGGAATTTAATAAACTGCCTGGTTCTTTGAGAAACAGCAAAAGTATTCTCACTTTCAAACAAGCGTTATTGCAGCATATAAAAAATATATGTGTATGAGAGCATCTGTATCTATACATGTAAGTTTTATTTATTTTTTGTGACATCCATATACTTCTCGTTTTTAATTAGGTATTCAACTTTTATAAATCATTGATGTTATCGTATTGACTTTTAAAAATACCTATATATTATTTTTTATTTATTAATTTATTATTACTTCATACTTATACTTACATTAAGTATTATATTTTTAATGAACGTTTGTGCATTAGAGTAACCTAAATAAATAAAATACTACTGCTACTGCTACTACTACTATTGAAGTGATTTGTATTGATATTTTTATAAAAAAATAAAGGTAAAACTGGAGCATCTGGCGTAGAAAAAATCCAAAACTAGCACTTCTTCCAATCGCCAGAAATACAAGAGTCTTCTCGACATGCGTTTCACCAACCAAGTTGGCTCTTCAGAAGATGAAGAAAAGCTATGATTGTGGGGCGTCGTTATTATATTTGCCTTAACTTCACCTATATCAAGGTTCATTTTATTAGAGTTGAAATCAGTAACTATTATTGATAATGTTTATTCAATTTATTAATAACACATTGAAGGTTACTACCATAATATTGTGTCATCTGCAATAAGGTCAATAAAATCACACCATGGTAATATAAATTAGAAAGAAATGAGGTCTTAAGACACTCCCATGTGGCACTTCAAATTCAATAACGATAGCGGAATATGAAACATTCCCTACCCTTATGATCTGTTTACAATCGGTCGAATATTCTCTAATCTATGTCATTACGGTACCTAGTATACCAATCGCTTTCATCTTCTCAATCATTATCTTACGATAAATTCCATAATATAGTGAAATACTAAAATAATGTATGACATAAAATATTGTTTTTTTAGACATTGAAATACAAATTACCAGCCTTTGCAGATAAAATGATGTACTCGTCAAGTTCTTCACTTCGAATAGGTTCTTTGAACAATATGAATTTAATGTCACTGCTTGAGAAGTACTGGGATCCTTTAGCTTCAAGTTTGATGCAGGATAAACCAAAAAAGCTTCCTGGAAATCCAGTATTAGTCATCGTTCCCACGGGCCCTGTCATCACTAAAATGATACACAAATGGATTAAATTACTATCTCATCTGGCTACTGTCGTCACTATTCCAACAAACTTTGGTTAGTATTATATAATTATGTAGAGTGAGGAATGTATTTAGCTATATGTATGTTTTTCACATAGAATTTGATTTCAGGTTTATCTAGTCATCGAATGGCCATGCCAAGCATCCTTGACCAGCTTTTTTCCGTCACTAGAGGTAAAATTCAGGATGTCAGGGAGGATTATCCAGGACGGCATATTATTTTAGTGGGATTCGGCAGTGGTGCATCTCTGGCTCTCCAAGTGGCTCAAGTTGAAAACATTATGTGTGTCGTCAGTATAGGTTTTTCACTGTTAACTGCAGAAGGTAGTAGAGGTGAACCGGATGATAACTTATTGGAACTTCAATGTCCAGTATTGTTCGTTATTGGGCAATGCTCTAATACATCCTCGTGAGTATTCTCATAAAATTTCATTTTGTATACAGTACTTTTTGAAATACCACTTTTTTTCTATATTATGTACCAACTTAAAGATTTGATTTTCCTACTATATTTTTTTAAGGCAAGAAGATCTTGAAGAGCTAAGAGAGAGAATGAGAGTAGAGACGGGATTGATTGTAGTTGGTTCTGCTGATGATAATTTGAGAGTTACAAAGAAGAAGAAAAATGCAGAAGGAATAACACAAAGTGTTATAGATAGATGTATAGTTGTAAGTATGAAATTTATGACTGGAGCAGATTAATGCATATTTGTTATTGAAAGCTGAAGTGTTGATTTGTCATAATGAGAAAGGTTTGATTGCTATTTTATTCTGTGAAAACAAAAGTCTAATTTATGTAAACAACATGAACTTTCATGTTGTTGAGATGATCAAGTTGCTTATATGATTTTTATTAAAAAAACCTTGAAAATTTTAGATTACAAAACATAAAAATATGTGAAACCCACACAAACCATCTCCAAACTTGACGTGCCAAGTGGATAGGGAGCCACAATAAAAAATAACTGGCTGTATTTATTTGGAATGAAAACTGGACAAAAATGAAAATTTGGAATAAAATGGTTTCTCTTTGGCCATTTTCTATGTTGACAATACATTTTAGTGTCAATTATCTGACAGTCAAACCTAGAAGTAATTCTGAACTCATAGTACCAAAATACATATAATGTAATCAGAACGTATTTTAGATATATTGTTTTGTGATTGCATTCATTACTAGGAATGTTCAAAAAGTTATATTAACGTAATATCGAGTGATAAATATTAAATCAAGCTCGCCAAATTAAGAAAATTGAATGACTCGTTGGGTTTTCTGCTTAGTCAACTATATTTCAGTATCAGATCATTTTCACTCAAGTAGTTATTTGTGTGACCAATAATCATTTACTCCTTTATTTGAAAATATATGGAAAAATTGTAAGAACGAAACTGCAGTTATGTTAGTTACAAATACAAGTGGTAAAAAAACATAGAAAGCTTTATTTCTCATTTTTCATGATGACCTCTTACCACGTATCAACGGCAACATCCATCAATTTATTTGTTTCATAAGAATTTCAGACAGCGATAAGGGTCCCATTTCAAATAGTCCTTTGTCCACTTTTTTAAACCTCCTTTTTTGAAACTCCTGGTATAGTAATTGAAATATTTCCCAAAGACATAATTATAAATTTCAAAAATGAAAAAGATATTTAAGTAATCAACCACTATTATAGTGAAAATGAAACCCTACATTGTTAGAAATAAATACACTAAGTTATTTTATAGAAAATGATTCAGACAATACCCTAAACGACAACTTAGTTGTAAAAACACAGATTCAGAAGAGTATTACACAAATGAAATTAATAATATACAAAGTTACAAATTTTTTAATTTAATTTTAAATTTTTAATAATTCTAATATCTCATCTGTTTCATTAGTTGAACCGATATATGTTGGAAAACTTCAATTATTGAAAGAATAACTTTATTCATAACTTATTTTCAGGACGAAGTAGGCGAGTTCATAAGCGGCATAATCCTGTCTCCATATCCTCCCCAAATCCGCCAGTCTCCTACCCACGTACCTCCTGAAATTCCAGTTAAAAAAGGTAAACCTGAGCGAAAGCGCTACAACTCTAACACAAGCTCTTTGGATAGTGAACCACCATCTCCAAAACCTAGGACTACTCGACCAGGTTACAAAAAGACAATTCATTCTGATGGAGGGTGAACAAAAAAAGAATGTATCATTCTTCATTTATTTTTCTCCTTTGGCTTTCAAGAAAAATATTATCTACAATGCATTATCAAAAATAATTATAAGTTGATTCCAGTCAACTGAAGTACATGTTTTATATACATTGATGACAGTTTTTCGTCATAAACTTCCCTTCAATTGTTTTTTCTCGTCAAAAGTTTCTATTTTTGTTCATCATCATATGCTTTGCATGGTTCAGCTTTCAAAGAAATGTGCCAAAAAGAAATTTGTTCATGCTATTATCTTGGGGCTGGTACTTTATGACTCCATTAAATTAGATTAGATGAATTCAAGGACTTTACCACTTGATCAGAAATTAATCATATTTAAAAAGTGGGCATCACTGTCTAAATTAACAGTATAACAGATTGTCAATCAGATATATTTGATGATGATTAATTTTATTTTCCAGTGTTCTATGTATTTCTATATAATATATTGTTTCTTGATAATTGCCTTTGCAAAGGTTATCAATATAACCATACAAAAATTTAAAACGTCAATGTCAGAAACTAAAGACTTTTGCTAATCATGGTTACTTTAAAAAAGATTAATTTTAACAGTTCTGATTTAATAATCATGATTCCAACAGAGATGTAAAGTACCGACCCTTTCTTTTGCAAAGATGAATTTATTTCGACGATTAAAAATGTAAAGGAAATGAAACAATATAACTCGAGTTCAAGGAGATGGTTCGGAGATGATACTCTTTTCGAAGTGTTGTATGTTGATAAAAATTGTTGTACAGTTAAAGTATGTGTTATACACTTTATTAGGATGTGCTAATAACATCTCCAGCAGATTCAAGAATGTATTCCTTTGCACTCCAGGAATTGAATATAGTGAATATATTTAGATACATTGCTTTACATGCAACAAAAAACATCCAGATTAGAAATGCATCTTGTAGAGAAAATTAATGTACAGAATATAAGATTTTGCTCAAAATTATCATTATCTTTGTATATTCAAAATGAAATTTGCAAAGGTTCAACACCTTAATGAGTTATGTCTGAATCATCATTTTAGTGATCTTCCGAATTTCAATTTATTATGGAAAGAATTATTTGAATTGACCATATTAGATGAGGATTAAGTGGTGGCTAGGTTTAATATTTCATTGTTGGCTAATATGATTCCCGTCATACCTGTCAATATCATTAATCATAACAATTCAGATATTTTTCTTATATTTGAACTTTTTCATTATTCAGAACTTCAGATCAAGATATAAAACCCAGCCACCACTTGATCCTGATCAATTTCAAAGTGAACCAGAAAAGGTTTATGTGGCGCCATTTAATGGGTAAGAATCGAATTGAAAGAAGTGGCACAAATTCATTGGTGACAACAATGAAATATTAAACCCGGCCCCCACCTAGTCCTTATCGAATATGGTCAATTGAACAAAATCGTGTTTAGGTGTAAGCCTGTGTTTCAGAGTTCGATTAGGTCAATCTTCAAAACTCTGTCAGTATTTTACTACAGAAATTATAGGTTTGTTTGATACTAGGCACTACAATGAATGTTGAGCTTTTTCGAAGGTTGTACCTGTTTGGATTCAAAAGTTTACTGTTGCTAATTCTGAGTTTTGTACAGTTTAAGAGTTATGAAATGAGAAAAAACTTCTAGTATTAATAAAAATTTTTTGCAGAAACACGGACTGTATTTTTGAAAACGTTAGAATATTTTCCTTAATTCCTGATATTGTGTATAATTTAAGTCAGTGTGCCTTCAAAATCAAGATAAATACAGATGCTATTATCGGCATAATGAAAAAACAATCTGAAAAAATTCAATCAGTCTTCCAAATATACATTCTGCTTCTCATAGTAAATTTCCTTTCTGCCATTCCTACCACTGTTTAAACACAAACGGGAGGCAATTTTTCTCAGACTTCTCTCCAGCTTTGTTGAGTTGATCTTGAATATCCGTTCCTTGAGAGAAAACTTGACATCAGTGAAGAGCTAGAGATTGTAAAAATTCAAATCTGGACTATACATTGGGGTATAGTTGCTGAGCTAAGAGCATTCAAGAAATCCACTACAATGTATGCTAACGTAAAGATGAAATATAATTTTGTTAATGTTCTCCTGCAGCCATTTTTTTTGAATGACTTCAAATTGTACTGCACCTTTTCGTAGATAATAATATTGTTTCTATTTTGGGTGATTCATCCATCATAATTCTCAAACAACTTCACCCTAGACTGTGATTCATTCGTGTCTTTTCGATTCTACCTGAGATTCACTAAAAATTTCATATCACCCAGCGTTCAAACTTTCCATGCTGGACATGGATAGCAAAACATTTGATGAAATGATTTATAAATATTCTGAATAATAAAAAAAACAGAGATGCTTTTGTTGTTGGATAATACATTATTTTAGTAATAGTCACTAAAACTAATACTGAAAAATGAGAACTTGCACAAATGCACTTGAATGTCGGTGATATAGCTGTTAAAAACTCGCCACTCAGCACAAAATATCTTTCTAAGTTTATTACTTATAAAAAAATAAAGAAATAATTTGAAATATTTGTATTTACTATGAAGAAATATTTTGTTATTCATTCTGCGCCCTTGTTTATTTTACTTTGAATTCAACCATATTCAGGTTAATTTTATTTACATTGAAATTATTTTTTATATAAAATAGATCTTATCAATAATTTCTGCCTAATTAATAAGATGTCAAAATTGAGTTTAATGTAGATTTCTTTTTCAGTTGGTCGACCACCAGGATCAAAAACAAAAAACCGTCTTGGTCTTGAAGCGAAATGGGCCCAGCAAATAGCTCAAGGTAACACGCGTCCTTCATCTCCCACTCCTAGTCCTCCACCTCCCTATCCCAAAATTCCCACACCCGATACATCTTCTACTGATAGTTCTCAGCCTGATAAACACTTTCCAAAAACCAATGACCCTAGCGTTAAAAAAATAAAAACACTCAAACCAGTTGTCAGCCCAGAAAAAACAACAACAGCAATATCACCTATAAAAAGTTTTTCAACAACACCAGGTTAGTTTCTGATAGAACGGGTCTTTTTTGTGTTTTTGTACATTATTCCTGAAAAAGACAGCAACATTAACTGCATCAGAATGCCTGCTTTTCATTATAATTCATTTTTTCGCTAACTTCTGGGTAATTCTTGAAATCAGTAGATGATTTTATGCTAACCAAATTTATCTGTACAACAAAATTTTATATACAACCACAGCTTATCAAATTTTTCAAATAATAATTGAACCTCTCTATTTTCCCTAAAAATGTGAGTAAATGGGTCAAATAACATTTTTGGTATGTTCATATTCTCATCTGATTTCTCATGAAATTTATACTAGTTCAGAGAGAGGCAGTATTACCAGTCTATCTCGAAATGTTTCAGCAATGATATAAAACATTGAAAATAACACACTCTCTAATTTGTTGAGATAAATGAATCTTTGTATAAAAGCGGATTTTTAAGAAACCAAAACATTAAAATATGAATTGAAAAATACTTTACTTTTAATTTGAACACAGGTCAAAATTTTGTGATCTAAACATATTTTGTTAGGTTAACAGCTTTTCAGAACAAACTACAAACATTCCGGAAGAAAAACTAAGAAAGGTTTGTCATTGAATGGCTTATATTTGACATATTTAAGTACCTTCCACAGTGAGATTTTCACTAAACTTCACAAATGCAATATGGCGGCATTACGGCGTCATCTATGGAAATCACTTAATTTAGTGATTAAAAAAAGATTGTGTTTGTCTAGTTGTTTTGAAATACTTATTTTTTGAATGGCATTTTTTACCTCATTTATATCTAGAATCTCAATGGAAAGTGTTATTTTTCAATCTCTAACGTTGAAGTGTATTTCTTTTACTACAAAAAAAAAAGATACTACAGTGGACCCCCGATAATCCGGCCCCTGTCTAATCCGGCACCTCCTGTAATCCGACATGACTTTGAATATGTATGTATTTGACAATCTTCGCTAATGTAGATCACGCAGGTTTGAACAGGTTACAACTCGTACGCGCCACCGCTATTGTGCTCGACGCGTATGCATTGTTGTACTTAGTTTGAATTTGACTACATACTTGTGATAGCGGTACGGCCTAGCGTGCGTTCATTGTTTACTATTTATCCATTGTCTATTAGCTATAGTACCTAGTAATGT
>WOGR01010563.1:0-10877 GCA_015342045.1 Leptinotarsa lineolata
AGGTTTTGGTAATCCTGTATCACATTCCGTCTTGCATTCATAAGGTTCGTTTTTGACTATTTTACGTACAGCTGAGAGAGAAACTTCGGTCAAATCTGACGTTGTTTCATTCGAAACCAAACTTGAGATGTAGATTCTTATATACATTGAAACATACTCTCTGTGTTTCAATATTCAAATGCATCCGAATCTTATTGACTGGTATCTCTTTTTCGCATTGTTCAGCATCGCTATTGGAATCACTACACTGAAAAAAGTCTGCGTTTTTATCACACTCGTTATTACTATTAGTACTTGTCCAAGGACGCCGCATTTTGAACATATATCAAAAATTTCATTGTTGTAACTGCACCAATATCGAATTCCAACACTCAAATCGCGATCAGTTCTGGACTAGTTCACAGCCGGTTCATTTCTATGTATTGGTTTCTTTGGCCCTTGAAAGTGCCGCCAACTTTAAGTGTGCAATTCGACTATACGTAGTATGACCACTGGACATACTGATCAGATGTTTTTACGAATATTTGCCCAACGATAACTTCGACCAAATGCTTGTTTGCAAATGAATTTCTCAATTGATGTGTTGATTCTACTACTTTATATAACTGACAGAACTGCGAATGGCTATGATGTCTTCTAGGTGAATCGACAGCGCGAGCTCATCAACATCGAGGTATTCGTGTTGTAATGTCGTGTTGATACAGTAGATGGAGGAATCATTCTGTGTGGTAAACTGTAAGTTATTTTTGAAAATGCTTTCAAACAGTAAACTGTAAAACAGAGCAGAGAAATTGTGAACAACGTGATTGAGATGTGGCTATGCAAGCAGAATTTGGTTACCTACTTCTAAAGTAAGAAATATTCCAAAAATATTACTATGCTCTACGCTCCGACCAGATTATTGATTCCAATCTTGAGAGAACTACTGGAAGAGAGCAGTAACTAGTAGAAGCAGATAGATACAGGTAATAATACTCATTCACTAGTAACAATCATGAGTCACACAAATCAATAAATTAATAAATATCACATACAAGTCATTCTAGGGCAACAAAACATGAGTATCTGATTCTATTCAAAAACCCTTTTTCCCCACCAGAACAAAAATGCTGTGTTTCGACACGCGTTTGGCTAACTAAGTTAGCATCATCAGGAGATGATTTGGACTAAGTCTCAATCATCTTCTGATGTCAATTGTTGTCAATTTTATCGTTCATTAATTATTAGGAATCTTTGTATTCATTGATTCCTATACCCTCCAGAAGGTCGAGTTTCAAATCTATCTTCTGAAAATGAAGAGCTCTGATCCATAACTGAACTCATGTTCCTCTGTAAGTAGGTGAGTATCATACGTTGAATTGATTTTCCAATTCTGGATGCGTTTTATGAATGTTTTCCCAGTTTGACCTATATAAAACATCGGACATTAACCACAAGACAATTTATGCACTCCCGATCTATCTGACACCGAATTATTTTGTTTGTTGCATACTCGACTTGTTATTGGGTTTGAACGCTTCAAACTAGGTCGACCCAAATATGTCAGCGTTCAATAATTTCTCCCCTCATCTCTGATAATTGGGTGATTGTCTGTCATGGCTTGACTGAAATTCACGGCCGATAAAAAAACATTTACTAGTCTGTGAATCATACTGTTAAATGCTTTTACTTTGTGTTGATATGGATGAGTGAAAGAACTGTGAATGATAATATCCATATGAGACGGTTTACCAAAAAGTGAAAAATCGTGTTCATCAACAATTTTTGTCATTGTCGAATGAAAAAAATGGTTGAATTATTTTCTTTCTCCTCCAAATTGAATGTAATAGAAATATACCAATAAGGAAAACTTCCAACAAGCGAGTTACTGCGTACTTTCATGAAAATTTCTGTCAGCAGAGGACTTGGTGGGTTTCCCATTGTAAATCTCTCGCTGGATGAATACAATATGTCGTTGAATTGAAAATAATTCTGCGACAAACACGCAGTCAATCTAATTTTTTCTGACTACTGGATTGATTGACTTTTTGTCCAATAGATTTTCCACCAGACTAATAGTTGCAATCGAGGGAATGTTGAGGAACAAATTATTCGAAATCAATTTGGCATCGAGTGGTAGAGGGATATCTTGAATTTTATTGACCAAATGGAATTTTTCAAACTGGATTGAGACTGGTTCTGTTATCGTGTCAAGCGTTGTTTTCAAGAGAATTTTTGTTTCAAAAACGAGAAAGGATTATTTTCCGATATGTCAACTATCAAAAAAATAACGGAGATTTGATTTGATGTTTTTTTCAATTGTTTAGGCAGAATGTATGAATATGATGAGTTACTGACTTTCTCTTCATTCCACTCCAGCAGATTCTCTATTAATTGAGCTTCATTTATTTTTCTGATGCCGGAAGGTTATATACTGAAAAAATTGTGAGCCATCACGGGACGTCTGGCAGATGTGAAACATCAATAATAATATTTTGTGACCCCTGTAATGATTGTTTGGTACTGAAATATTCATAAAAATTATTCAATTGGAATATACATGAAAAAATGTCAATGTGGCTTCAATATACTTGTGAACTCAAGAATCTTAGCTAAGTTATTGCAATATACTACTGAAGATCTTGAATTATAAATATCAATAATGGATGTTACAATATGAATTCTATCATCATTGGAATATTGATTATTTAAATTATTTTCCGATATTGCATTTATTAACAAATAAGGAAAAGATTCGTACACTACTTGTTATCAGCTGATTTTGAAATGCAATTTTGTGATGTCTTTAGGAAATTTATTGTCCAAGCAAGTGCTTTAGTGCATTATTTTTCGTAGGAATGATATCAAAATCAATTATTAATTAATATAAAAATATTATGTGCTATGAAAATTGTGTGAATTTCAATCTAGCCAGATGGTAGATTTTACATTGAGTATCCTTTGAAACAGACCAAATATACGCAGGCTTGATGCACAGATTGATGCACACTTCAATTAATTATGAAATATAAAAAATCAGTTACCTACTGATGACTTGATACTGTGTCTCAGTGTGATTTTGCTTTCTTTACACATATTTTATTTTCAATTATTCAAAATAATTATTCATTCAGTAACACAGAGGTTATGTGTACCGTAGTAAACACAACTGTATACACTATAGGTATCCGAGATCAGCGTGGTGAGAGAGATACGCCGAACCAGTGGAAAGAAAATCGCACAATCAATTGCGCATGGCAATCCTTCGCCACGGCATGTGTCGCCAATCCAGCAATCGGTTTTACGTGCGGCTGAAGATGTAGCACATCAAAAACAGTGAGAAATATAACCAATGTGTTTTGAAAAATGTTTTTTTTCAGTCGACCAATGTTTTGCAGACAAAATGAATTGAGACAGTTGATCAAAATGAATTGATACATACTGAAGCCAACCATCAGGTTTACTCTCGTTCGCTTTTTCACCTGAACTGGTGTTCTGGGTAAACAAATTCATCTAGACCAGTATAAAATTTAAAAGATGTGTCATTTGAAAGTATTGTCCGCAGTTTACAAATATTTAAGAGGTTTGAGCTACTGGTTTGAGAAGGCAAAAGCTTATTTTCCTTCCATACCAAATACAAAAAGGCACATTATACATTTAAAACGTTCCAATTAGAATCGCGATTCCCATTGTGTCGTTCTCAGATCAAACAACCATAAACATTAAACATCGTAACTCCGTCCGCTGAAATAACCTCATTTATTAAATAACCTCGTAATAATGGACCATTATAGTGGTACCAAACCAACCGTAAAGTTATGGAATCTCCCGACATGGGCAAATTTAGTTAGAGATAATATCATCAGTTCCATTAGATAATGTTTGGCAAGTTTTAACTGCATTAAAATTTCAACCGAGTTAGCTCAAAACTCTCTGACGGCGAGTGCGATATGGAAATTATTGCATGACTTGAGACCGTTTTCATGTCGGCATTGCGAAATCCGGAAGAGATCTGTTTCGACTCGGAAAATGCCGCCGGCATTATTTCATTGAATTTTTGTTGTTAATACCGGATTTCTGCGAAGAATATTGATCCCTATGACCAGGTGGAGGTAGACATCAAAGACGAAAGAAATATATGTGTGGCAAGTCGAAGAACTCGAAAAATAAATTATTTCTAGCTGTTTCTTGGATATATTGTAGTGAAATTTTAATAATTCAAGTGACATATACATACAGTTTTACTGTGGCTGCAAGGATAGAAAAACTGCTTTATTGTTCAATAGGTTACTACTCGTAGAGAAAAGCAATCATTTTTTGAATATTTCATCAAACACTGAATCAGATTTTATAAATGAACGATTCCACCATAACTTTGTTGTACTCTCACTACTGCTATTCAAATTTCATCGCCAGAAACCTTAATTTTGGGCAATCAACTGGATGCAGCTTGTGATAATTTTACAATTGATATCGAGCTTGATATACTACTGGTGGTTATATTACTTTGATTTTTCAGTACATGCCTCAACAACGCAATTTTTGTTGCAAATGAGACTTTGAATGTAGCATTCAGCCACTGAAGATGACTTCCACCCTCCTGCTTTTTCAACTGTCACTGAATCAGCGATCACATTTACTGATATTGTAGCTACAGTGTACAATTCCTGATTCACCAATTCCTGGACGTTTGCAATCTTCTGAGTAATCTTATACATAGATTGAAAAGAACTGGTTGATTGATATGTTCCCAACGCGTAATCTAAGCAGCTCTCAAAACACATCAGAATAGTGGTCAGAGATCCAGAATGTGCAATCTTTCTAGGATTCAGTATCGATAAGTCTGACATCTGATACAAAATTCAAATCGAATACGTCTGCTATTTCCAACTTGTAGAGCTATTCTGACTGAAGAAGGAACTAGGCATTATCACAAATGGTCTTCAACGGAATGGGTACTCCGAAGTGATGGTGGAACAGACTTCGGCTAAGAGACAGCAAGAACCTCACAAGGAAGAGAAGCCGTCGCAATCATTGCTTGCACTTTCCTACACCAGAAGATTATCGGAAAGGACAAGAAGATTTGGGTCCAAATACAACATCAGAACCTGCTTCAGATCCGGAAACACTACAAGTAGCAGCCTCACTAAAACTATGCCACCAAACGCAGACTGCGCTTCCAAGAATGTTCGCACACATCAACATAACATTGAGTATTCACAAGCTGAGATCATACACAATGAGGAACACTGGTTTAGGAGAAAATTTAAAGAAGCCGCATATATGCTGTCCAACAACATATTTAGCCAAACTAGTGTAGAGAAACGCAACATATGGAAACCCATAAACAAGGAAAAAATGGCCATCTCCCGCCAAACCGGTGAAGCGGAGAAAGGAAAGAGGGGATCGGTGAAAGTACTTGAATGACCCATAAATAGTCATCTCTCGGATAAATTAGTACGGTCATCACCCGAAGACGATTGTGGATACCAACAATTCATGAAATTCATCACGATACTTTGTCAATCACCTTCAAACAAAAAGTTCTTTCAGTTATGATATCAGTCAAGAATTGAACCAATTACAAAAAAAAATTGAAACTGAAAAAATGTCTCTATTTGGAAACAAGTTTCGAATATTTTTATTTAAAACCAGTTCGAATGAACTATTTCATTCATGATTCTACATGTCGTAATGTATAATATTATAACCGATATTGAATGAAAACTGTATATGAATTACGAATCTTGTACGTATTTTATACATTTGGTAATTTTTCTCCTCTTATATCTGTTATGAACATCTTGATAACTCTCATGAGTTGCATATGGGTTGAACTTCGTCTATTGTTTTCATTTTTGGAAGTTAGGGAAAAATGATAAGAGTGAATTTTTGAGATGAGCGCGCACATCGTCACAAAAAATCGACACCCTGAAGTTAGCTTTTTCGTCTTTAATTTATATGCCTGTTGCTTCTTATTCGAGCGCATTTGGCCAGACTTTGAACAGAAGCTTCGTCCGGGGGCGCAGCTATCTTGCTCGAGACAATGCTACCACCCTAAGTTCTTCTATTCACTTTCTCTTCCATGAAAACCCTCCATTTTTTACTGGAGGCCGCGACTCCTCTCAATATGACATTCACTAATGATACATCTGACTACCTCGTCGAATCCGTCGATATCCAGTTTGGTTATTGGCGTAGGGGGCCGCCAGTCTTCTCAAAATGTCTTTCACTTCAGTTATTCGAACTGACTTCATTTTTTAAAAAACATCTCACTTTTGGACTTCATTCCGACCACGACATCCACGTGGCATGAGAGTGGTCATTAACAGAACGACCGTCCTCTGTCGTGATCGGAAAGAAAGTTCCTCAAGTTAGCTAGTCAATATTTGATTTTTCAAAAACAATTTCTAACAGAATGAAGACATCTACTTGTATTTTTGCGTGAGAACTGGTAACTGTATTCACGATGTTTATTCAAGTGTTTTTGAACCTAAAACACGTGTTTCATATCAGTCCAAATAAAAAATATATAAATATACATAAATATATATTTTTCTAAATAATATATTGTGGTGACTGATATTTATTATCGTATCATTGATTTGAAGATAACTTATTGTGATTATAAGTGATAAAAGTGGTTTTTACTTATTACTTTCAGTGCGTTTTTAGAATTTGAGGCTGGTTGATGGAATGTATTTACATCATAAACTGAAATAAACTTCTACATTATTTTTCGATATGTAATGAGTGTGCGAATACATCAATACATTCATGATAAATACAAATAATAAACATTGAAGTCCGGAAAATAAAATTATTTCAATTATTAAATTAGATTAAACGTTTCTTTCCCAAAGTAATTTCAAAATTTCAAGTAATAAAATTTATCGTCAGGTTGTCCCATACATACTTCAATATGAAGATAGTATCGAAATACATTTGAATGAATATTTGGAATACATGAATAAACTCAAACGAAAAATCAAATAAATCGCAGCCATGAATAAATAATAAAAACGATTTGATTTTTCAGTTTTTGAGATGCCTCAAAATAATGCAGGGAAATGTAAAAATCCGTGTAATCGAAATAAAAGATACAGCTATAAAAATAAAAACAACTTCAAAATTATTGGCAGAAAGGATTAATTTTTATGATTTCCAAATGAATCTCATTTAACTGGATTATGCATTATAATAAAACTTTCAGAACATTAATTTTTTTTTTCTATTATAAGTGTAGTTTTTCTACAAACACGATCACGCGAAGGATAAAATTTTTAAAAAGATTTTTATTATGCTACGACACATAATTGCGGCGCACTACGGTATTAGTGCGCCCAATCCATAATGGGAAGGTCGTGTATACGATATTAACCTCGACCAGATATTATTCTCGAGAGAATTCATCTAGTTGAAGCTGGAATGATTCTGCAACCTTGTTAGGAATCACACGTTAAAAGGTAAGACCTCGTTAGTCCTTAGCTCGCACAAGTTCAGACTTCTGATGGTTGTCGTTCGTAGGGGTGCGATAGCTGGTTAACGAAAAAAACAGATTTTGAACAGACAGATTTTTAAACAGAAGTAAAACTTCTTACATGTGTACAAGATGAGTACACACACACACACACCCTTTTTTTATTAGTCATCACATTAACACTGTTCACTAATCATTGATGTGAATACTGAATACGATTATATCTTTTTTGGCAAAGAAAGTTTTTGGCTTTCTACTACTCCATCTTGATACAAAAAATGTGGAAATCTTCCAAAGAAAGGAAGAAAGCAATCATTTTTGAAAGATGTAACTCTAAACATAGATGTGTAGATCATTCAAAGAAGTAACTTTCAGACACAAACTGGAAGAAAAAGTCCTCCTGAAACAATTACTTTCATATAAACATTGAACTACACGAAAGAAAAATTATTTCGAAACAAATACTTTTATATGAACACTGAATTATACAAAAACCAATTTTTTCAACTACGTTTGTATTCTAAACGTTCGTTTTAGATTTGAATCAGATATCATTCACAAGATTTCTACACGATTATATCTCTTATTTCAAGCTATTTCTCCACACCTCTATTATACGTCATTCTAAATATTAAATCACATCTAGACTGAAGCTGAGACAGAGAGACGGAGATTAGACGATCACAAAGATTTCCTCTTCGAACGGGGTGACGAATGAACTGATACATCTCATAAGCAGTTCAATATTCCTTCAAGTCTTCGCTTGCAGGGTTTCATCAGAAACATACTATTAGGAAGTAAACTCGAATAGAAGCCCTTCCTGACGGGTTTATCAAATAAAGAAGGCTTCGTTAAGCATTAAAGCACACTAGGATTATCACGTCGGCGATTTTATCAGCCGTGCCACTATTTCGTTTACAGCAACAGGAATACACCGCCTTCGTAGTTTATCGGCAAGGAAAAGAGTTTGAGGTTAATCCACGGGATGGAGGGTGGGGGAGGTTCAGTCGATATTCCGGTTGTTCATTAGTGGAATGAGAAAGCTGGGATTTGGCTTCTGATTACTCTAGATATATGCTATATTTCTGGTGAAGATTGATTTGGTCTGACTGATAGCTGAATTTTCCAAGAAGATTTTTGAGGTTACAAACTCGATCACACAAAAAAAATACTGTTTTATTCTTTATTATCAAGTATGACCCTATTTTAGAATTAATCCATATTGAATGAAACTCATTTTGTGAAGGAAAATCAGTTTTTTATCGATCTCCCCGTGGATATTTTTACCTTCCACAGTCTGAAAAAATATGAAAATTTTAATGGAGAACTTTATACAGATGTAGGAAGGGCAAACTTTATAATTTACTCCAATAGGTTACTGCGTAAAAATCAAATTATTTTTCATGAAGGAAAATCTTCTATTTATAAGTAACATTTCGTTTTTCGATAATTTTGTCTATCAAAAAAATTTCTACGAAATAATACGGTACTTATCTTTTACGTTTCGGAGGCCAAAATCTCCCTCCGTCTTCAGAAATGGACCAAAAAATCAAGTCTGCAGTTATTTACTTGCTTGTTCTTTCTCAACTTCTTCGACAGATGTCAAAAAAAACTTCTTTGACAGATGTAAAAAAAAACTCTTTTGACATCTGTCGACGAAGTTGAGGAAGAACAAGCAAGGAAATAACTGTAAACAGACTTGAATTTTTTTGTCCATTTCTGAAGACGGAGGTAGATTTTGGCCTCTGAAACGTAAAATACAAGTACTGTATTATTTCGTAGCAATGTTTTTGATAGGCAAAATCATTAAAATACGCAAAGTTACTGATGAATAGAATATTTTTCTTTGTGAAAAATAATTTGATTTTCACGCAGTAACTTATCGGGGTAAACTACAAAGTTCGTCCTTTCTACACCCGTATAAAGTTCTCCATTATAATTTTCATATTTTTTCAGACTGTGGAAGGTAAAAATACCCAGAAGAAGATCGATAAAAAACTGATTATCCTCCACAAAAAATGAGTTTCGTTCAATATTTCAGGGGAAAGGATATTATTCAAGTCCTAGCATTAATTCTTTATTTTCATTTTAATTTCAAATATTTTTCAGAAAATGAAGTTTGGTTTTCAGAAAATACCTAAAAAATCTCCCCATATTGTAATTTTCACAGATTAATAAGCGTATCTCTAAAAATATGCTCTTACGTAGATTACATTGGAATTTTCAGATATTCACCAGCCTATGAAAATAAAACGAAATCGACGTAATTCCGCGTACAACCTGGAAAGTTAATTCTGACAGAAAGCCGTCTAATGAAACCATCATATTTCAATTTGAGGAGATGAATAATCTACGGCGCGAGAACTAAAAATATGAAAACGTTTAGGCCGAAATTGCTACAGTATTTCATACTTTGCAACTGAAAGCCACGTAATTCACTTTTATTATTTCACTGTGCGCTTAAATTTTTAAGCAGAGATGTTTCTATCGATTTAAAAATATGCGCCATATCCATTATATAAGCAGAAAGGAACAAAAGCGAATACATTCCGACGAATCGAGGTGTCGAGTGGAAAATTGCAAATTATCCATTGAAATTTTTGAGAACTTTTTTTTATCGTTATTTCGCAATCGCGAATTTAGACTCACAGGTCGATAAAGCATTATATTGAGCACTTTGATCAGAGCAGCTTTTGTTAGTTTGAAGAGAATGTATAAAATGGAATTTCATGTGTTTAGCGAAAAAAAAAAATACTGTCGAAGCCAATGGCTTGATAAATAACATGGCTCCATAATTTCGAATCTGTTTCCTATCCAATGCAATACAATGCAATACTTAATTTTCCTGAGACTTTTTTACAAGCATGGAAATCGTCACATAAATGATGTAAAAGTAGTAGTTGAAGAAAATCAAGTGAAGTATGGAATATACATAAAAAACATAAACAAATAATTCAATAGTAGTTGTAGGAAATAATCATATAAACCAAAAAAATGTATATGTAGTAAACAAGCAAACAATAATGATGTCAAGAAGCCAGGTCAGTTAGAAAATATTCATCAAGTGAGTAAAAGGCATTTTTGTAGAGAATACTTTTAACGCTATTTTTGAAATTAATGGGATTAGACATTTTTTTAATGGAGATGGGAAGTTTATTAAATATTTTTATAGACATAATTATGAGGTCCGTTTGATACAGATGTTAATTTGTTTACAGCGAGTACCAGATTATAATTTTGTCTGAGGTTATAACCAGCTGCTATGCGGGTAGTATCCTTTTGATTAAACTTATAGTAATGAATCTTAATGTAAGTGATACAATTCAAAATATACATGGATATCACAGTTAAAATTCGTAATTCAGTGAATAGCTGCTTACAAGAATCACCATATTTTTTTAAACACATGGTTCTTAAT
>WOGR01010564.1:0-10876 GCA_015342045.1 Leptinotarsa lineolata
CAGCTTATAAGTCTATTACTGAAAATTACAGTTTCGAAAGCTTACATATTTCGCCATGACAATTGATCTCTTTTGAATTACAACACAACAAATTCCTACTTTCCGCACTTTTTAGAAATTTCTAATTGAATCTCCATTCAATTGGTTCATCTCAGGTCTCAAATCTACTTTTTCTCTATTTACAGCTACATGGCTATCTAACTGCAACTCTAAATCTCTAATTGAATCTTCAGTATTGAATTGTGAGTACTCAATCTTATATTGTTGAATCGAATGTTTTTGAATCTAGAATTCAATAGAACTCCCTTTTTGAACGGTATTAGCATATTTATATTATCTCTCTCTCTGCCATCGAAGATGGCCCAGTTATCCCTACTCATGTTTTGGTGTACGTGAGAAAGTCACTGGCTTATGACATCTGAATGTTCATGGATATTTAGCAACTCCATGATACACAAAGAGACCGCCAAGTGACCATCTGTTTATTGAGCGATAGCCATTAATTTTTACGAGTTACACGTGCTGTTTCTGTACCCTGGCCACTTGTGTGACCTCATTCACATGGTCTCTCACGTGTCGACATATTGCAACATCAAAGATGTTGAAATTTCCCCTTCTTCGGTTAGTCACGTATTAATTTTTGATTTGAAAATTGATCAATTTCTGTTATTTTGAGTTGCTGTGGCGCTTCGTGTTCGAATGCCTAGGGTTAGGTGAGTGCATTTTCTGATTGAATATCAACTTTAGATTAGGAAACTTACATATTTATTTATTGATATGAATTTATACCGCGATTGAATTCCAACTTTGATACATTTCGGTTCAATTTAAACATTATTACATCTTGAACTCAAATAGTTGAGGGATCATTTCAAAATTATTTATGAGCCTGTCACAGTAGCTTTACAGTTGGACTGGTCCTATTTTCAAACTGTATCACCTTCTTACAGGCTTTTATTGGACTGTTTCTCTTACTGATGAAACTGTCTGCTCGAAAGAACTTTGAGAGAATGCCAATAGGAATAATTACAGAATTTCATCTTTTTCATCGAGCTACTATCGACTCACGATTTCTCTCGTTGGTCATATTAACATAGTTGAATCTCAAATAATTTTTTGAATACCTTCAGATATTTGACCATTAGATGTTCCAGGTCAAGTTCATTTCATTTGCTATCCATTGCTTTCTACAGAAACTGAAGAATTCAATTTCATAAAGGAACATAAAAGACCTTCAGACGTATCGCATTTATTCGATCACATGAAACTATTTTCACTGCGAAAAATTAAATCGAACACGTGTATCCACAAAACTTTCCTAATGGAACTTCCATCATCCATCATCCACTTGCAATTTAAATGACTGGCGCACACGTTCTATAAAATGATTTATTATACTACTTGTTTGATAGAGTATTTTATAAAAGTGGTATTTGTATTGCTATCTCGTCCTGTACTTTGTCGAATTGATATTCAAATATGCTGATATATTACCGATAACTGATGGAATTGAGAGTCCGTATTCGGTGGTTATTAGTGAAATTATGTTTTAAGTGGTCACGATGATCTGAATAACGTGGAATTTTCAATGAATTTTTGGAAAATATTGATAATTATCATCGTCAAAGACGAAGCTTTGACTTTTCATCCCATTGGTCATTTGAAGATTTGGTTTTCCAATGACAACTATTAGGAATAATGAGAGTCGATTAAATCTAACCATAATATGACAAAACTCTACAAATTTTTGACATTTTTGGCAGTTGTTGGTTTGAGATAACTGAGAAAAAAAATATTATTGTAATATTATCATCCATACTCAGGGCAATTTAATTTTCTTCGGTAATTTTAGAGATTGTTGAGAGAACTCTGATCTGACGATGTGAATCTCTCCACAAGGGTTCTGCAAGAAAATATTCAATTGTGAAGTATGATCAGTCAATATTTTATATTTTACAAAATTTCAGCAATCCTAAGCTCTGAAAATTATCCAACAATTTCATAAAAAAAAATAATCAAAACATATTTTTTTTCTTCCACTTTGTGTCTGAAAATTACTTCTTTGCATGATTTACATCTCTTGGTATACGTATATACCACCCTTGCTGCCAACCAACTGGGAGGTATGTAGTTTCACGCCAGACTAGCTACATACATTTTCATAAGAATGGGTAGAGAATTTCTCAATACCAAGAAACGGAAGTCGGTACAATCTGAAGTTCTATTGCGTAGCATCACGCACAATTATGCTACGATCACTATTGAATTCTATGTGCAGTAGCTTCAATAAAATCTGTGTATATTGCGATATTCATTTAGATTCTCTGAACGCCTTGGAATCATGTATCAACAATCACTTTTGATAATACTATAATCTTTGTGTCAGTATGGCTACATTGCATGATATGTCACTTGTTTGGTGTTATATATTTGATTTTCCATTTCTCTTTTGAATTTCACGTATATTAATGTTTTATATATACTTTGTCTTAGCATTTACTTTCATATATTTCCACATTCCAATATTTTTAATGTTCATTTCATATATACTCAGTAATAATAGCATTTCCTTCAACACTTGAACACCTACCGTGAGAATGTTTTTCAAAAAAAGACAAATCTCCATCATTTTTCCGATATTTCAAACTATCAAGGTAGTAAATGATGTTCGCGTCTCCAATCAGGCGGATGGCTCTTTCTGGATGAAATCCAGCAGGGGCGGAGATCCATATATGAGGTCAATACTCCAAAGAAGGTCTGTTTGAGTTTAATAAAGCATTAAAAGTTGCTGAGGTGTGTACAGTTCCGAACAGTGTTCCTAGCTTTTGAGAAGCAGCCTTTGCAATTCCAACGACATGATTGTGCCAAGACATATTGGTGTTTATTTTAACCCCAAACAAACTTATCGAAGTAGAAAGCGAAATTGTCTGTCCTGACATTATTATATCTGGTTCGGAGACATTTATCTTTCTGGAAAAAACCATTGCCTAGGTTTTTTCAATTTTCAATTCCAATAGGTCCAATTTTCGAATGATGTCTGAGCAACTATTTTTTTTTTCATGTTTACTGTTCAAATGTTGATGAATCATCACACCATTATCCTTACTAAAAAACGATTGTTATTGGGAAATAGATAGGAAAATTCAGAATCCTCTCTAAGAACTCAAAGATATTGATTATTCATTAAACTCTGCCTTGTACCTCATATGATACTGCAAAAAAAACAATGGTTGACAATGTATCTCACTGAATGTTTGTACAGTTTTACCAGGTTTGAATTCTATAAAAGAAAATCAAATTCATCAAAAGATCAATTTGTTCAGGCCAGTCTTGAGTTATCTACACTGTAGTTTAATGGACTGACACGTCTCAGACCTGAACAGATTGTTTCTTAAGTTAATTTGATTTACAGCCAGTCTTCAAGTATGCCCACTGAATATATGTAAAGGTTTCTTTCCTTGTAAGAGGGATCGGGCGAATTTCGGATATGCGGTTGGTTAGTATATTGTTTACCAGATGAAGCAATGACAAATTTGTTTTTTGTCGTTCGCTTCAGCTTGGGTAGAGAAATAATACTCTCAAAGGAATTCGATTCTTAATTATGTAATATCATCAACTTTAGGTTAATGATGGCCACTACCTTGCACTGATGAGAGGCCAAATAGCCCGAAACCGACCCGCCAGTGTGCCAGTTCCTATAACTGAAAATCAATTTCAGCAGTTGTATCGCCAACAGCACATGCAGAAAATACTTCTGTGAAGATTCCTGCACTGACACCTGTTAGATATAATCCAACGCCCTTTGTGATATTTGCCAGAGGAGTAGTTGTTATCTGATAGATGTCAGTCTATAAACCTACAGTGTAGGTGAGTCGAGACTGGCCTGAACAAATTTTTGTTTCAGTTAATTTAAATTACAGCCAGTCTTCAAGCATGCCCACTAAATATATATGAAAGTTTCTCTGAAAGACCAAATAAAATGGAAATGAATGAAATGTTGGAATCATTAAAACCAACCTGACTAAAGTATTTGGATGAATTAGTTTAAAACAATAATGATGTTGAAAATTGAAAACAATCAAACGAAAATTAGCATTGAGTATGAAAATAAAAAAATGAAAAATGCTAATTTTTAACGGAAACAAATAATTGTGAGCTGAAATGAATGATAATATCGATTAAAGTCACCCCATTTCATTTTTTTCCAATAATAGTTAGTAGGAAATTCAGAAATAAAAAAATTCTCATGCATTCTCTTTTGACTCATTAATGTTCTGATAGAATTGAGTTTCTAATGGGAAGCAAGTCAAGGGATGATGAGAGATTTAACTGAACAAATTTTTCGATGAATTTTGAAATCAAATTCAATTCTCTTGAAGACTGTAGGGTTCTGTATCGGTCACATTCAAAACACATTTCTAAATATTACCCCACTCAATGAAACGGTTACAATTGCCACCTCAGTTAGTTGTAGATTTTTTATCTGAAATTTCAAAGTAATCTGTGAGTTCTCTATCGTGGTATATGAAAAGACCAGAAACCTTGCAATAAAAGACCGATTGCAGGCACTCGAAATGTGAGAATTCTCAAGAATTCCAGAGTAACAATTACAAATATGTATGTCACTAAGAGAATGAAATGGTTTTTGATGGAGAAACTCAAATTTTTCACGAAGACACATTCAATGGAAATATTCTTCGATGATTGATTGGATAGGAAATATTATGAAAAAAAATCCAATGGAACCATATTCATAAGGAAAGAACAAATCAAGAGCCATCATGTATCCATTTTCAATATGTTCCGATGGAGATTGTCTTGAATATTTAGAAGTTTTTTCATTTTGTATAAATTCTTCACATCAACTCAAGCGGAGGTCGAAAATTTCAAAGTGTGGAATACTTGACAATAGATTCACATTTCGATTTAATATGCATAGGAAACCAGGAAATCACTAACTGGACGACAACAACAAGAGGAAAAAAACAGTCGTTAGCAGCCCTCTGAAACGAAAATCTGTTCAAAATATGTTGTGCCGTTAACCAGCTGTGCTACGAACAACAACCCTCAGAAGTCTGAATTTCTGCGAGCTATGGACTAACGAGGTCTTACCTTTCAACGTGTGATTTGTAACACGGTTACAGAAACATCCCGGCTTCAACTAGTTGAATTCTCTCTAGGAAAATATCTGGTCGAGGGTGGGATCGAACCCACGACCATCCGATCGTGATTCGAGTGCACTACCACCGCGCCAATTCCGAATATTCGGAATGAAAAGATTTTTCGAATTTTTTCAGTGAAGTAACTTTTGAAATAACTTTTCAGAACGAAGAAAACTTCATTAGAGTTGTTGAGGAGTTGGATGAACGTTTTGAAAACGATTTATTTTCACTCATTCCATTCGAATTTCTTCTGAAAGGATAGTGATTCTTTCCATGTATAATTAAGTCATTTTCTCTTCATTCCTAGATTGGAATTACGTTATCGTTCGGCTAACGTTCATAACGAATTTACGCTGAATAGTTTGTATCTTAATTTTATTCAAAGCAATCAACTTTCATACTCATACAGGGTGTTTCAAATTCGATCCTCAACATTGGAATCTCGGAAACTATGAGAGATTTTCCGAAATTTCTGTTTTTTCCATATATCTCCGGATATACTAGGAATTTCAGAACTTTCTCAACGGCATATTGTTAGTCAGTTGAATACGCAAATTTGTCCTCATTTAACCATCTTCGTATCTCTTACAGTTTCCGAGATCCCAATGGTGGGGATCGAGTCTGAAACACCCTGTATGTCATCTGAATCACTTTTATCATCAATCAAATAATGAGATTTACTGGTGCATTAGAACACGTCATTTAAATTTGTTTATCATGCATCCGATGCAATTTCCGGAGGATACCCTGTTCATAAAACGTTTTCGCTTTGTTCCGATTATAAATTCACCATTGAGTCCAGATAGTATTATCCTCTAGTGGTTTCACTGAAGTTTTGCCGTATATTTGAAGCCGCTATCGCCGATTTAATGATATTGGCTATGTGCATAATTTTCGGAAACTTTCATGTGGCTTCCGAATAAGATTCATGATAGTTTTTGGTGAAATATTTTTCCACTCAACATTGATGGGGCGAGAACTTTATTTTTATCCCAAAACTGAATTCTCATTCAGGCGGTTTTCGAAATGAGTAGCTTAGCTATGGAGATGACTTATGAAACAAACAGCTTTTTAGACTTGAGTGAACATAGAAAGTTCGGAATGGAATAATGTGAGTGAAATCACAAATATTCCCTTAGAGATGGTTCGATCTCGATGGAATCTTCTTCAGAACAGTGAATTCTAATCAAACATACTGCAATGACAGTAACTACCTTAGCAGAGTGAACAAAAAATTACTGATATATTTGTTCATTTGTGAATCATATATAAAAAGCTGGAATAAGAATCACTACATGTTATAAAAAACTCAGCGCCAGGCCTGTTTATCTGGGTGAACGCAATAAACTGAAAAACTACCGAAATGATTCTCATTTGTCTTTCACCAACAGCTGGTTTCAGTCATTTCAACGAGTCACCTTGAATGAGTCATTTGATAATAAAACTGAAAAAATAGTGAAACGCGTTAACTTCAGTCTTCAGGGAGGCATATTTTTATGTGAAAATCAACCCCTTGTTAGTTAATCCCTTCTCACAACAATGCCATATGTCGAAAATTTCAAAATACCAATTGTTTGTCCAAACCTGCGATATATTCGACATAACAATGATGAGCAATGTCAGAAAATACTTTTAAAAGTTTGTTGTAGAGTTGTAGAACTTCAGATATCACCAGAAATAGGCAAATGAGACTTTGCCGAAACGTTGTGAAAATAATCCTTACGAGGATGAAAAACACAGAACACTCCGTGTTCTGTGTTTTTGGGTCTGACGTGTGGTATAATGAGAGACAGTTGCAGGACGTTCTGTTATATGTTTATGTACTAAACAAAGTGTTTCTAAAATAAATAGAGCAGATAGTGATAAAATTTTGTTAGCGAAAAATAAAGGCCTACAAGAATATCGCCTTCTGGCTCTACAGAGAAATCTTAATGCCCTTTTCTGCGGTCGACTCAAGTCGAGTTTGATTACACCCTAGAAAGGTATCTCATATCTCAGATGTGATTCTACTAATGAATAATCGACAGTTTTAGCTGTAGTTGGTCCAAGTTCGTTAGACTCTGTATAAACTAACCTTCTTGTCCTTCCGTAGATTCTGAAGAATGTCAGATGATAGTACCGGCTAATTTTTTTTCGTAAATTTGGCTGCATATCATATACTTTCGCTTTCAATGATCTTCATCGTCTCGAAAAGTCGAATCTAAGATCTAGGTGGCCATTTTATAGAACCTCCCTTTTCCAATCCATTCACCTGAAGAGTTATTCCCGGAAAATTGTAGCATTGGTACTACACAATACAAAATTATCCCCATATCAGTGAAAAGCTCACCTCAATTTGCGGAAAAAGGTATAACTTGGTGGCGATATGCTTGATATAACTTGATTATTCAGCAAAATGCAATATCATTTAACATTTAGGTATGCTCCCAAAAAGGATGGTCGTTCAATATGGTTACTCAAATTTCCATTCTAAACATCTAGTGTGGAGTTTTTGGGAGTATTGAGAGTATTTGTGGCGTGTTATTCAAATGAAAGGTACATACATCCTGACAACTGCTCATTTTTCATCAAAGTGTAGTGCTGTTTCTATTATTTTTTTCACTCGGGTAACTCGGTTGAAGAAAATATACCCAGGATGCGACAAACAAAAAGGCACGTCAGGTGGTGTGGAATGAATATTTTTGTTATAGGTAACAAGCATAAGACGCTCAAGCACACAATCGAGTAATATTACGTATTTTTTTGTCTTGGAATGTCAAGTCTTTCAGTGAAAAAATATTACCAGTATATATCGAGCCCCATCAGTGGCCACAATCTGGACTTACCAGTTCGCCTTGGTATGACTGCCAGTAATGGAGATAAGCTAATATACACTTGTGAACACTACCAAGGATTGAAGTTGAAAGCTTCACGACACTGATCAACACTATCCAGGAATGAAACTGAGTGCAACGTGACCTGTAACTTTGGTATTGACCATTCCTGAACAATATTATTCTATCTTATTGATTCACTGGTGTCCATCAATTCATGTAAAAATTTGAATGGATATTTATGTCTTTCATTTTTCCCGTATATTACTGGTTACAAACATTGCAGAGTTTCCATATTCGTAGTTGGGTCCGCTATTTCAATCCACTCTTGTAGTGTATACACATTTTTTTCATGAAGCAAAAGATAAACAAAACATCACATTGACGAAACAGGGCAAAAATGATATTCTCTAAATACCATGTTGTGTACTTCGACAAGAAGTTCTCTACTGTCTCATTTATGTTATTTTCATTGATATCATGCGAAAATTCTCAATTTGAACATTGAGCACGTTGAGTAAATAGTGACATTGTATATTTAGGCTCACGTTCCAGTTTGGAATTTGAATGAAAAACCCAATAGAGTATTTTATTTTTTCTGATATTGTTTATTTTTGTGATATCGAAAATACACAACGATACAGAATTGGAATTTCGTATGTGGTATCAGTCTACTATTATCTCTATTTGAGATGAGGATTGTTATGAAGAACGACATGTTTCACAGTCGAATGACTTATTCAGGGTGGCTAGTTTTAACTTGAATGCACTATATATCTATCTTTTGAAGATAGATCATTCTGCCTATTTTGATGTTGGAAATTATGGTTAATTCAGAAGGTGATTCCGCATTGTCGTTTTAATAATGATAGCTTCAGTAACAATTATAAAAGCCTCGGCTGAAGTCGGAAATTGAGAGGTTCATCATGCCCTGCCAGGATGATGTCTTCGACTGCTCAGTCTACCGCAGTTGCGTCATGGGTATAGAGGTTACTGACACAAGGTGCAGGGCCTGCCGCGAGGCGTCTGGGACTCTAATGGACTTGCTGTCAGCATGTCCAGCATGAACGGTCTCGGCCCTAAGGGTGCTTTGTTATCACCTACGGCAATCTACGGTATCGACAAGACACCGGTGTTGCGCTACGCTCCGGGGGATATTGAATACATTGTGGAGAACAAGAAGTGCCGAATTTATTGGAACGGCAGAACAAATACATAGGGCTGTCATTTTTTACTCATTGCGTCGGCTTAGGACACATGATTCTCTGACCCAATAATCACTTACTCCACGGCGTGTAAAGTGAAAATCTCAAGCTTCAGGAAAATAATAATAATATTGATAATGGTACCCTGAGGACTTACTGTTGGCATGATCAGCATATGCGTTCTCAGCCCGGATTCATCGATATAACATGATTGTAAGAGTGCTTCTTCACTCTCTACGGCCATTCTACGGCATTAAAGAGACACCAGTGTTGCCTCATGCTCAGCCTGATATAGCCCTCCTCGACCATCAGAGTGAGACGAAAATTATTATGGAGTTTTCAGCTCTAGGTGGAGCAAATATTGCAAAATAAAATCAAACGGATAAAATATCAACATCTTCTTTCTAAACTTCGTAAACTCTATCCAGACCACTCAATGGTTTTATTTTCTCTCGAATCTCAAAATCTTGATCCATTTCGACTACTTTTGACACATGATTCTCTAACTCAATGATTACTCACCTCACGGTTTGGTGGGTAGTTTTCAGTTGGTGATTTCGACGCGTCATCTGAATGTGTCGGAGCTTTGGGGGCCTCCTCACTCATCTATAGAGCATCGTCGATAATGAGTTAGATGTATCTGAAACGATATTTGTGGCTAGACATCCTGGACACTCCATCTCGAGTACAGTTCAAAACTTTCTGTGGAGAACTTTGGCAGCCTGAGCTTGATGAACTGCGCAACCAGATAATCCCGATAACTCTCTAAGAGCCCTTGTAGGTTCAAAAATCTATTTAGGTTCAGATGAGCTGAACACTTATTATTGGTAAAAGAGCCTACCAAGCACCCACCAACATCTAGTCAGAGATTTCAACTCATGACTGGAAGAAAAGCGGCCAATTCCGGATTGGTCTGACGATCATTTTTACCTCCAACAATCTAAAATGGATGTAGAGGAGAACTTCAACGTTTTTTATTGAACAGAAATTCCAGATATTTGAAAAAACCGATAAAATATGAATTGAATGGATACATTTTTGGGAGACATTGATTTTTGAGGAAGAAAAGTTTTGGCTTTCTACTTCACTATCTTCATACGAAAAATTGAAAAATCTTGTCAAAAAAGAAAGGAAGAAATCAATTTTGAAAAATGAACTCTACAGGGTGTAACATAAATACGTTGATATATTCAAGTGACGTATTTATTTGACAATTTTAAGGAAAAATCGACGGGATTGAGGTCCGGTGACCTCGGGGGCCAATGCTCAATGCCCCCTCTTCCTATCCATCGAAGGGGATATGCTACGTCTGAAAAATTTTTTGCTATCACACTAAAATGAGCAGGAGCTGCTGAAGTGGTTCGAAAAGACCCACACCCCGAATCAGTACGACTAATTAGCCTTACATCCTTCCTCTTCAAAGGACTTGAGAGGATACTGGACGGACACATCAGGAAGGCTGTCTTATATGTAGCCCCCTTGAATAACCACCAGTATGCATATCAAACCGGCAAATCGATAGATTTAGTATCAAACAACCTTGTAGAGGAAATTACCCAATCCCTCGACAACAAGTAGATTGCGGTTGCTGTATTTCTCGATATAGAAGGAGCATTTGATAATGCACTACCTAAATCTATAGGATCAGCCCTGGCTATAAAAGGCATAGAATCGACCATAACTGGATGGATCTATG
>WOGR01010565.1:0-10876 GCA_015342045.1 Leptinotarsa lineolata
GGGAATATGTAAAGAGCAATGTGTACAAAACTAAACCTTCAGATTTGAATGACTTAAAAGAACGAATAACGCTTGCGATTAGGTCGGTCACGCCTGATATATAAAATAATGTTAGAAGACAGTTTTATTTGAGATTATGATGTTGCCAAGGCGTTCGCGGTGAACATTTTGACCATATACTTCCTTAACATCCATAGCTCTTTTTTGTATTCTACATTTGATAACGTTTAACATTACATTTTAGTTTTTGAGTGTATTTTATCGAATTTCAGTAACCACATGATTTTAATTTATTTTATCTCAATTGTTACAATAAACTTGAAATAGAGAGTGAAGAGGCATTTCAAACGTTATATCACAAACCTATACTTCCCATTTAATTAATTGGGGGTTGTACCTGTCATTCGAAGGGGGTTGAAGGTAGGGGTGGCATTTTTACGATGAAGAATGTCAAATTATAATTTAAATTCGACGTGTGTCGAGATTTTTTTTAAATATGTATACAGTAACCGAAATAATGAATTCATTCATGGTCTCGGTAGTGTAGAGGTTAGCACATCCGCCTTTCAAGCGGAAGACCGGGGTTCGATTCTGAGGGTTAACGTTCGTCAGCTGTTAATGGCCAATGTGAGATCTTGGAACTACGACTATTTGACAGTTGGGGACACAGATTTGTTCAATTGCAATAACAGTTCGTGAAAATCATTCAAATCTACTAATTTCAGCCAATCGAATTTTTTCGAAAAGTGGGTGATTTTAGGAAAAAATATTTTCATGGACAATTGTTTTATGTCTCCATTGATATAAGCAGTGGAAAACACACAAAGAGTGTAAGAAAATGTCGAAATGTCTGCAAAACTGTGTACTTACATTTTGATTGATATCTGTATCAATTCTTTTACAGATATTTTTGGAAAATCGCGAAATCATTCTAGTGATTTCAGCCTAATTCAATAATCCTATTTGAAAGTAATTATTTCGGATAGTTTTTTCTCTTTATCTAAATGAAATGTTTTTATTTTTGTTTTCTTTCTTTGAAAGTTATTTACTCTACATTTGTTGATGGAAAGAGGTTCATCCAAAAATCCTCTTTACTTTCTTTTTCTCAATATCACATAAAAGTAGTTAGCAACGAAAAAAGTCAATTGAATTCAAATAAATTTGGAGACATTGAAATAAAGATAAATAACAACTTTGTTGAAAAGTTTTTTCACTTGGATCCTATTATTGGGAAATAGTGTTTTGTTTCTCAACATTGTGTGAGATAAGTATATCACGACATGTAAAGATATGGCGACACCCATTAGTACACAGACAAGCATGCATACTCAATTATTTTCGATTATAATAAAAAGGACACAGTAAAGGTCAATGCTAGTACAATTTTAAATGTTCTTTGCGAATGTATACTGATACTCAATGAGATTCCATAATACGGGTGTCATTCGAGTTGATTTCAAAATGTAATTCCTTTGTAATCGCTTTGTTCGACGAATGGAGGAATAATTAACTAACCTTAAAATTCCTCCTGATCGATTGGTAGAATATGTCTCCCCAGAGAAAACTATCAAACCTACCTAAAATGGCTTTATAGTACTTATTCACCGCTTGCAAAATACATTGCGCTAATAAATTCTATTTTTTTGAATCTCGAAGCATGTCCTCATTTACCTTTTTTGTGATTTTCAGCGAAATAAAAATAACATTCCTGTCCTGAAAAATATCACAATCAACTATCTTGCATTCCGTAATTTTAAGTGGACTGTATTTTTGTTTTTATTACATAGTTACGTCCACGATGGTATCAATTATTTCAAAAGAGCATATAATTTTTCATTTACAGTCTATATTAACTTCAGTGGATACGTTCTCAAGAGTAAAAAGAGAAAAGTGGTGAAAAATAAATGTTTTCAAAAACCTAGTTAATGGTAGTTATTTAACAAATCGGTTACAATGTGATAACTATCAAAATTAACAACGTTAATCAAAATCAATACGCATTATACCAACCAATCGGTTAAAGTGGCTTCATGTGTGGTTCAATCAATATTCAATACATGAATATTTCGATAATGTCACCCAACGTGAATACCATGAATAATTTTGACACTGATAATTCTGGTACGAATATTCAGACATCAGAGGAATGAAAAAACCCGCAAGTTTCAGTTATTCATCTGTTATTCCTGTGAGTCACTATATTTTTTTATTATTGGAGACACTATAACTTGTTTTTCATGGCTTCATATGTATTGCAGATGGAAACATGAAAATTCGGCGTAGCACTTTGATTTCACAAGGAAACCTTCGATAGCCATATCAGAAAATCTCATTATCTCCTTTTTCATGATCTTTAATGTTCCAATAATTGCTTAGTTACCTTACCAGTAGTGAATATGTAATTCACATTTTCAAGTCGTTGTGAATTCAGTGAATACATTCGGAATTTTCCAGTTGGATTTCAATTGTTCAGTGTCAAGGTTTTGCGCTTGTACGCGATTGAGAATGAGATAGGAATGATAAATAAAATACGAGAGGAATATATGCCAAACTTTAAATCGTCAACAATTATTTTCCAATAATATCTTACAAATTATGTATTCGATAATTACACAAATGTTAAGACGTTTCCAAGAAAAATTTTTGAGTTGGAGAATGGAAATTTAAAGACATGAGTTTTCCATTCAAATAAAATCGAATTGTCTGCCGTATATTTCAACTTCAATATGGTGCCTAGATAATAATAATAAATTATTATTTTCCACACGAACAAAATAGAAAGTGTTACTATTCATAACAATATTGGGAAATAAAAGGTGAAGTTCAGTTTTCTTTCAACCGAAGTCAAATAAAAACTGTTCTTCCACTTAATCTAAAATGAAAATGGGTAGGTAGAAAAGAGAGAAAAGAAAGAAGGGGTGAAAGATATGAAGATAGATAAAAGACACTAGATATATAAGTAATATTGAAGGATGGGAGTAGATATGAACAATCTGATTGTTTTTCATATTTTTCGATGGATCTCGAAGAAATGTACTGAGACCTGAAATAAAAAAAAATCCAAGCAATCCATAATCAAAGTATTTTATATGTAATAATTGAAACAAAGTGGAATAATGTTGGAAACTGATTGATGACAATTTAGGTAGGAATCAAAAACATAAAAAGCCAGTTGAGGGTCATTTCCGAAAGTTAAAAGCTCAGCAATACATTTGCATCCCTTATACTTAAATAGAATAGTATGTGTCTTTTTGATGACAAGGTTTTTTTGTACTAAACATATGTTTTTTTAATATTTATGTTCAAATGAAGCCTGTAATTCAGACTATCAACTTGTTTTCACCCCGTATGTGATAAGAGGCTGATAAATCTCATCTGCTATTTGAGGCGCCCAACGTGGGGCTTCATATGGCCTTGAACTTCAGTTTTATACAATCATTCCTGAGGCTAGGCTTCCGCGGAATATTTTGTATTTCTTCCAAGAACATCACACTCAACTCTAATTCTGCAACACCAAGTTAGCTAAAACAAACAGTTTCAGTCCCGTTTTCATTTTTCTATCCATGCATGTTCATCAGATGTGGAAAGTATCGCACATTTCCGAAAAATGTGTCCGTTGCTCCAATATTCAAATGAATTCCGCAGGAATGTTGAATTTGAATTATTGCCGTACTGTTATTTCGTGGCTCGCGGCATTCGACTGATTTTCGTCGCTTTTCGTTTGTTTCCACCGCACACCGAGACTAGGGTCAATTTATCAATTTCAGTTTTCGCTGCCTTGACATTTTTGTGTTATATGGACCTTTTATGTTTGCTGTAGTTTGTACAGCAACATTAGCAGAAATGTAATATATGAAGAGTTCTCTATTGTTTGTTCTTTTATTTTATATATACGAACCGCATTATAAGATGATTTATAACCATTTTCATAACATACATTTTGATGTATTACGAGGAGAATAACAGATGCATTATCTTGTCAACATATTAAATAAAATTCAGTATACGAGTGCGCCCCATTACAAAAAGTATGAAAATATGGGTGTAAAGCAACAAAGCACGGTACAAAATGGCTTTGGGAACACTGCTGAACAATTATTTTAGAATTCTGATACTAGGGGAAATCGAAAGTTGCGAAAAAGGCTACGAGGACGGATTGAAAAGTTTTTGTCAATAATATGATTTGAACTTTCAAAAAAATGAGGATTTCAAACAAAAATTCAATGATTAGGTACTTGATTTCGATAATTCATACTTTTCTTAAATACAGCCAATCAGCTCAAAACTCCTAAATTTGTGCTGGTTGAGGCTTGAGTAATGGACATTGACTTATTTTGTTTATGTAATTCTCACAAGCTGTGCTGGAAAAAACATGAAACGTGAAACCAAACACGAATGAATTGAAGTTTTGGACAAAAATTATTTTTTATAATCCATCAGCAATGGGATACGTGTAGATATTTTTCATTGGCATATATATTTTTCGAAATCAATAACTTTAGTAAGCGATAGAAACGATGAATGAGAAAATACAAACACAACCGTATACGTCAGAATCCATGTATGACGTCAGAAGTCTTTGAGTCAGTGGCATCGTCGCGTCTTCATATGTGAGATTTTCTTGCTCATTTTTAATAACCATCAAGTGGCTTCAAATTATTGGCTGAGTATTGCGAAAATTTCTTCGGATTGTATTCCCCTCTAGCTCGACAGCACTGTTTATACCATAGCTACTTTTGCTGCTGTACTATTTACAGTGTTGTGTTATAAATATTTTTGAGTTAATGGTTCTTGAATAAAATTGAAGTCGTGTAATTTTGATGTTTCTGGGAAGAGATTCATCAGAGAAATAATGGTGAGTAAATACTGAATACTGCATGGTTTTGTAGAAATTCCACAGTGTCGAAGCCAAAAAAGGCGTTCTTAAAAATGCTCACCATGTAGATAACTACCTTTAGCGTCGCCCAAATCAAGAAGCATTTTGATGTGGTGGAACATTCAAAGATGTCAGATTCAACCTTGTCCAAGAATTTCACAGTAGATAATTTTTTTGAAGAAATAAGTGAGTGTGTCGTTGTATTGATAAATATAACTATTCAATTGGCATTTGGGCTGAAATAGCTAGACATGCTAGAAACTTACTGAATTAAATTATGATGTCTGATATACACCATGTTTTTTTTCATATACCTGTGGAAAATATGTCCTTTTGATTTATAGTTGTGGTTATTTTATGACAACATGTTTACATAACATTTTATTTACATTCATGTAATTATATATATAATGAACTGGATACTATCGTTCTTCCAAATTAATGATGCGTCAAAATAAAATTTCCAACAGCTGTATCTTAGTCGTTTGAGGAATTCAGAAACAGTTTATTTCAACAATTTATTTCGTGTATTTCCTGTTCATCATTCCGTATTTGTAATAAAATATAGTTAGGAGCTCTCTTGATGATGTCATAATTTTTAAAAATAATTTTCGGGTGTCTTGGGCCCCCAGTTTTCTTTGACATTTTTATGTATACGATTATTATGGTGCGTTAAAGGATAATTCAACAATCCGGTGGATGTGAGAACTCCTCTTTCTCTAAGTATACTTATTTTCTATGCCTAATAATTATGATCAAAGTGCTCTGCATAATGCTATTCCCGCAGATTCAATCTGCATGTAATAACGTTGTGTGAATAACAACAGAAAATAATAAATGATCACGAAGTCCATACCGTGTGTAATACACCGAATGAAAATTGCCGACTTGTGCGTGCTGACTTCTGCTAGCGGTGTTGCCAGCTCTCAGTTGACTCAACAGACTCAACAGATTACGACAGGAACTAATATGGCGTAATGTAAAAATAAAATTTTACGAAATTTTCTATATAGTTATTGCTAAAGATTTTAAATTATGAATATCAATTATAAATGTTCCAATATAAATTCTACCATCAATAAAAAATTAATTAATCAATTAATTATTTGATGTTCCTGTTAATAACAAATAAAATAAACAATCGTTTGCTACTCCTTAGCAGCTGATTTTGAAACACAATTTTGTCAGTTTTTATAAACTTTATCCTTCAAGCAAGTGTTTTAGTCCATTATTTTCAATACGAATGAAATCAAAATCATTTGATAATCATTTAAAAACATTATATGCTATGAAAATTCTGTAAATTTTAATCAACCAAGAAAGTAGATTTTACATTTACTGACCCTTGAGACAAACCAAATATACGCGGACTTAATGCCCACTTTAATTATTAAACATAAAAATATAATCAACTTCCTGATGACTTGATAATGTGTCATAGAGTGATTTTGCTTTCGTTGCAGGAGGCTGTCCATTTTCACTTTCTAAATTATCACTATCAGAATTATTTTATTTTTTTTTTCTTCAAAAATTATTCATTTAGTAAAACGCCGGTTATGTATACTGTTGTAAACACAACTGTATACACTATTGGTATCCAAGCTTGGTGTGGCGAAAGAGATAGCGTAACGCCGAATCAGTGGGAAGAGAATTTCACAGTCGCTTGTGCATGGCGACCCATCGCCACCGCATGCGTCGCCACACTAGCAATCGGTTCTATGTGCGGCTATGTTTCACATCAAATAGTTTGATGAGTGCGGGGCTCAAAAATGAACCAGTACTCTATAAAACCCAACTTTGGGTCACCATTTCGATAATCTGACTCAGATTCGTATTCGGTGCTGTCAAAAACCCTCAGTTAAAACCGTTTTCCAGGAATATTTATAAATTGACCCTTTTTCTGAGACCTTGGCCCATTTTGGGGGACCCATGACCTGATATGAGTCGCGATATCGATAATTCATTTTACAGTTTTATAGGGTACCGAGAATAGGCTTATCGTACTGTTTCACGCATGAAAGCTCTAAGCTGTTGTAGCTCAAAATCAATTCATTGTTGGGCTTCAAATTCATGAAACTTTTTGTTCTACTCATCAAAAACTAATTTTTCCCTAAAAATCTTGAATCCTTACGACGACACGACAAATCACTCCTTCAACTAGCAAAGATTTCTAAGCGGAAATCTTTGTTATTGAATTGTGTGCAGGAAGATTGGTAGAATCCAACCTCACACACAAGTCAATAAAACTTTTCTTGGACAGTCAAGCGGCTTTGGAAGCTCTTGGCTCCTACAGAAAAACGTCTAAATTGATAGGAAATTGCCAAAAACGACTCTCCTTAATAGAAGACTTAACAAATTGTCTCTGATCTGGATTCCTGGCCACACTGGTCCGGAAGGCAACGAGGCTGCTGACTCCCTTGCAAAGGAGGGTGCTGCAAATAGCTTCATCGGACCAGAACCTGTTATTGGCATTGCTTTAGGCTTTTCCAAACAAACATTGAACACCTGGATGGCAAGAAGTTTCAAAGACTTCTGTCAAAATCTTCCAGGATTGGCTCACTCCAAGGCGTTCATTCAGCCTTCGAATCTTGAAACCAGAAAGTTGTTGGACTTTAGTAGGGATGAACTACGATATCTAACAGGCCTCCTTACAGGTCACTGTCGTCTGAATCATCATGTGCAGAGACTCGGACTGTCAGTGTGTGTTGCCTCTGTTTGGAATATGATGAAACAGCAGAGTATATACTTGTGCCTGCCCCGCCGTGGACCGAATCATGTTTTCATAGTTTGGTAGAACCATACTCTTGCCATCTGACCTGAAAGATCATTCACCATACAAACTAATCAGCTTCGTCAGGAAGCTGAGTTTATTTGGTCGAGTTTGAATACGTGTGAGGGTCGAATAGACCCACTTACTTCTGACCTAACTTAACCTAACCTTCAACTATCCGTCTTCTATATTTCAGGAATATTTTGACTTTCGTAGAAATAAATCAATGTATTTATAAGATTGGAAGAAAATTTTATATGTTACTGAACCATTAAATTATGTTTTCTGGAAAAACCCACTGTTTGAGCAGCTCTGTAAAAAGCTGCCTCGTCTGAAATATCGTGTTTTTTTAACCATTGTAGCAAAATATTTTGCTCAGAGTTGAGAGAAATTTGTGAATATGATTTTTAATTCAGTAGTGCGACAATGTGATTGATCCAAAAATAATGTATCAATATGAAGTAAAAGACCAATCTTTCTTTGTCCTGGTGCTAAATTCAAATGATATATCATTCGGTGATTGCACTATTTGGACGCTGAGGCTTTCTTTGTATAATTAGTCAACATTGGTAGATCGGCATCATCGCATGTTCCTAGAAACTACAAAACTTTGCCGCCGCGTCCTTTTCACCCCCCTCCACCTTGTAAAGCTCAGGACAAGCCCACCTGATGTTGGTAACGGCGTTTTAACATGCAATCCTCGTCATCGCGGAATACGGCCACATGGCTCGCTGTAATCTCATTATCTCAATTTCACCTTTGTAAAGTGATTACATCAAATGGGACAACTTTATCTTCTTTATTAGTTGGGTGACAGTTGAATGTCGAGCTTGGCTTCACAGTGGGATCCTTGATTTTGTAGGAAGGAATTCAGGTGCCGAAGGTCAGAGAATATTTTTTGTTAACGCTGCAAAAACTTTTTTGTCGAATTATAGCACATATCTTCAAATAATATTGCTGAGGCTAAAAAAATTGAAACTATCACTCTACGAAACTTTTACTTATACCAATTACAACAGTTTGGTTTGTAAATTAACAAGCAATTCGAGGGTGTTCAACATGCGAAATTTTCTTTCACTTCAGATTTTATTCAAGTGATTAGAGCATGAAACAATAACACTCGTGAACTAAAAAGTTAAAACACCTAGCAGGAAGTTACAAATCGTTGAAAAGTAAGATTAGAACGTAGTACACTGGCGAAGTACACTGAATGATGTCCAGAAACTATTTAATGAAGCATGAATGTCTCCAGATTATTAAGGTCTACACTTTAAAAGAGGTTTTTACACAAGTGCCAGTTGGAGCCTATTGAAGGTTTTACACAAGTGCTAGTTTGAGTCTGGTGAGGATTTTACACAAGTGCTAGTTGGAGTCTGATGATGGTTTTACACAAGTCCTAGAAAGAGTCTGGTGAGGGTTTTATATAATTGCTAGATGGGGTCTGGTGAGGGGTTCTACACAAGTGAGAGCTTGGAGTCTGATGATGGTTTTACACAAGTGCCAAATGGAGTTTGTTGAGGCTTCCATACAAGTGCTAAATGGAGTCTGATGATGGTTTTACACAAGTGCTAAATGGGGTCTGGTGAGGGTTCCATACAAGTGCTAGATGGAGTCTGATATGGGTTTTACACAAGTGCTATAAGGAGCTTGGTTAGTGTTTTGCACAAGTGCTAGTTGGAGTCTGGTGAAGGTTTTGCTCAAGTACTAGTTTGAGTCTAGTGAGGGTTTTACACAAGTGCTAGTTGACGTCTGGTAAGGGTTTTACACAAGTGCTTATCTACTTATTGCGGTCTGGTGAGGATTCTATATCCGTTCACAGGTATCACTTGTTTGAAACATTATTCTATTAGATTTCAGTTGAAGGTATGAATCATGAGTATTTTTGTGAGCTTCCTCTGACACCAAATTTAATGTCAATATTTGATGTAATTACATTTGGTTGACGGTTTCTCTTTGGCACTTGGAACATAAGTATTAGACACTACTAAACTGTGGCAGGGTCTGGAAAATATGGTTCGCTTCTCAATAACAGAAAGTATGGAAACCCACCAAGACCAAATGAAGAAAATTTGAAATTTGTTTCAGACTTTGAAATTCCACTACAAAGGAAGATCAAGCTTGTTACCGGTAAAAACTGATGGTGTATTAAAGATCCAACCTCTACCTTTCAAACTTGGTTTCAAATCAAGTTGTAGGGTCACTGGAAAACATGTTAGCGAACCTTGAACAGCTCATTCATTTAAAGATTCAGTTATGCATAAAAGCACACTATGAGATTTGCCTCGAAAATATGTTTTCAATAATGTATCAAAATTAACATGATATTGAAAAATTATTTATATTTTCAATATATTGAATTGTTGCTGATGGACCGTATTAAACTGTTGTTAGTGGACTAGTACGACCCTGTACTATTCAACAACCAAACTAGTTTGAGCGCAAAAATTGATACGAAAAATGATAAGTGTATTCCTATTATAAACCTAAATATATAACGAATTCTTAAATCAATTCAATCTGTATAAGTATTCACAGTCATTCTTGTTTATCTGGGACATCACAAACATTTCATTTTTTTTTCATCTGTTCCGTGTGAATGATGTTTTGTAGTAAGAAGATAAAATTGATAGCAATTCAATTATTTTCTGTCGAATTTCATTAAGAATTGGTGTATGATTGATGTGAGACATATTTTGTTCAAGAATTTTAAACATTAATCATTGGAGACCCAAAAGCTTTTCGAAATTAATGAAATTTTAGTAGTTACTGACTGACGACCTACCTATAAATTATCGCTCAACAGCTTTTTTATAGCTTTTATCGTTTTATCAAATTGCGGAAACTCCTGTTTCTTTCAAATATACTACAAATTGCAGTAAATATCTGCATCCTGTCTTGTTTTGAAGAAAGCAGATGTTCCCAAAGTTGACCACTCCCAGGTTATTATAAAACACACACGTGTTGGTTTAGAAAGGCAAAACAGTTGCCCACTCGTTTGCGATGGTATATAATTGCCAAGAGTGATCCAGTACTAGTTGGTTTCCTTTTATATTTCGGGATTAGAGAACAAAAACAAATATTAATCATCGAAAATCACTCAATTGTTTTTCAAAATATTTCCCATGAAGATCTATACACTTTCGCATGCATTTGAACCAATTGTCGAAGCACTTTTGCCACTCTGATTGAGGTATCTCCAAAACATGCATTCTGATTTCAAATTGTTCTCC
>WOGR01010566.1:0-10876 GCA_015342045.1 Leptinotarsa lineolata
GCCATGTCAAACGCAATGGTTAACCCTCTGATATATTATTGGATGAATGCAAGGTCAGTATTTTTTCCTTGTACATCAATAGAGCAGAAAAACATAAACTTGGATTGATTGGAGCCTTCTAGAAACTTTATTGTAGAATCTGTGAACAGTTTTATATAGTAAAGTATTTTTGATGAATTTGTTCCTTAATCGAAAATATTCGTCATACTCATCCTCAATGTTTTACTTCGAATATCATAACTCATTCAATTCCAATTCCAATGTGAATCACTACTTTCGCACAAGCACCGCTTTTAGAGCGCCTTAAGGTTTATCCTGTAGTGCTTGTGTTTTTCCCTAAAAAAACGCTAAACTAAGAAATAAAGTTGAAGAATTTGATCGTGATGCTGATAGAATAGAATTCCAGAATAAAATACTGTATTTCTTCTGACTGATAACTATTCACCACTGAGACGACAGTTTTCAAAAGAATGTTGAGTTTTCAAAACAAAAAAAGATCATTTTCCGAAACATCGACCATTATAGAAAGCTAAGTATGAAATTTTATTTTTTTCAATTGGTTACTGCGTAATATTAACCACTGATGAGTAAAATTGTTAAATCATCGTATTCATAAATTTTGCCTACAAATTGAATTATAATGTCCTTACATGACATAATATTCATTTCATGGTTATGTAATCTCCATGGCATGTTTATATCCTTATCCAGTGTCCGTGCCCATATACATGTCCATATTATGTCCATGTCATGTTCGTGTGGTAGACATGTCCTTTCCATGTCATCATAACATCCATTTCATGGTCATGTAATCTCCATGGCATGTTTATGTCCTTGTCCACTGTCCGTGCCCATATACATGCCCATATTATGTCCATGTCATATTCATGTGGTGTCCATGTCGTTTCCATGTCCTGTCAATGTCCTGTTCATGTCCTGTCAAAGTCCTGTTCATGTCCTGTAAGTATTCTGTCCATGTTCTGACCACATCCATGTCCTGTCCATGTTCTGTTCATATCCATGTCCTATCCATGTCCGGTCAATGTCTATGTCCTATCGATTCCATGTTCAATACATATTTTTGTCAATGTTCTATCAATGGCATGTTAAGTCCTGTTCATATTCCGCCCATATTCTGTCCATGTCCTTGTCCCGTTCATGTCCATGTACTGTTCATGTCCGGTCCATGTCCGGCCAATGTCCAGTCAGTTTTCTGTCTATGTCCTGGTTATTACTGGCTCCCAACAGCAAACCGTTATTTTCAACACCTCAGCACGTGTTTCGATCATCAAGTGATCATCTTCAGTTCAATCTTCCTCTTGAAGATGATCAATTGTTGATCGAAACACGTGTCGTGGTGTTAAAAATAACGGTTTGGTGTTGGGATAAAACTTCAATGAGATTCATTACTACACCAAAGGTTCCAACACTGCATCACAATGTCTATGTCATGTTCATATTCATATCTCATTGATGTCCGGTCAATGTCCTGCCCATGTCCTATCCATGCCCGGCTAATGTCCGTTCCATTTCCTGTCCATATCCTGTACAGTTCCGATCAATGTCCTTTCCATGTCCGGTCGATATCCTGTTCATGTCCTGTTCATGTTATGTGCATGTGCTGTCCATGTACTGTTCATGTCCTGTCCATCTTATGTCGATCTCCTTCCGATGTCCTGCCCATGTCCTCTAAATATCCTGTTCATCTCCTGATCATGTCCTATTCATGTATATGTCAATGTCCTGGCCATGTTCATGCCCTGTTCATGTCCAGCCATTGTCCTGTCCATGTCCTATCCATGTTCGACGATGACATCTCCCCTCACGAAGACGCCATCTATGGGATTAACAGAAGACTAAATCCCACGGATAATAAAAACGAGGCTTCTGAAGACGGTCAGTTGTAAAGCCAACTCCGATATCGACCGCCCACTAGAATGAATCACAAATGCAATGTTAGACTCAAATTGTTTTAAAGTTTAGGTCCAACATTACATTCAGCCTAGTAGTGAATCAGAACGGCAATTCTGGTGTTGTATCACGAATACCTCAGAGTCTCGTTTGAGAAATTTAATAAAGTGGAAAAATCTGATAATCGATCCATGTGACTGAATCCTAGCTAGTAAAATCACTAAAAACCATGCGAATTTCTTTTTCTTAGTGTATTCAATCTATTTCATTATAGATTCCGGAAGTACTTCAAGTCAGCAATTTTTGGATGGGTCAGGTATATTCAAAAACGACGTGACAGCGATGAGAGTCCTCCCAACTACGAAAACCGCTCCCAGTCATATTCCAGATCAGGTAAGCAAGTATGGTATTGAAATGTTGTTAACAATAATGTACAATACATAAATGTCTTTTAAGGAAATAACATAAGTGATTCTACCTCAAAACGCGTACAGATCATATTACCCATAATTGGTTATCTTAAGGCCCTCAAAGTGGGCGTTCGTTTCGGTGATGACCTCTTCATTTGACCCAAATCACTCACCACCCAGCCATTTCTTTAAGGAGGTAGTCGCCGGGGCAAAATCTGGAGAATATGCTGGATGGGATAGCAGCTTATAGTCCAATTCATGGATTTTAACCATTGTGACCACACACGTGCGAACCCATGTCTTGATAGAACAACCCTTTTTTGTCGCCAAATGCGACAGAACCACTTTAGCCTTCTTTGATGCACATTCACCATGTGATACCTTCTTTTTATATTGTTCTATGGTCATTGATGTATTGTGATGGTTCCATGTTTCGGCCATGGTAACGAAATGGCGCAAAAACTCTTTTGGATTGCGGCTCAACATCACCAAATACTCTTTTGAAGTGGTCAAGCGGTTGCGCTTATGCGATTCATTCATCTCACATACATTAATTCCCCGATCTTCCAATATTAATTAATGAGTTTCATGAAATGTTTCTGGTGAGATGAATGTTAGGCGTCACTTGTGCAGATATGACAAGAAGAGAAACAAAGAAACAACCTTTGAAATTTATAGTACAGAATTTTGTTTCAGTGACAAATATTCAAGCAGAAAGAATGCTGAATGGGAATATAAGTTCCACTTTTTCCAATTTCAATGGCCGCCAAACACTAACTTAATGACGTAGCTTGCTCAGAATTTGGCAAGTCTGTTAAAAGACAATGGCCCAACGATGCCATAATCGTTGTATGACGCCAGCAGTGTTGCATTCTCAGTTACTACACGGAAAATTAAAAAGTCACTGACTTATCGAACAGTCCTCGTTTTGTGAATTATGAGGTCTGTTAGACCTCATTCATGAAAATAAATGTATTCATGAAAGTTCAACTTATCGCTGTCTGTATGTGAAAGATATTTGGGAAGAAAGTATTAATGTGGGTCTTCATTAACGCGATAGTCTGCAAGTTGTGCGTGCGTCAATCTTAAAAACGGCAGTTTGCTATAAAACGAAAATAAAATATGATATAACGTTTCCAAATCATCAGCAGAAATACAGATTCTCGATGATGAAAAAAATATGTATTTTTATCAGCTTCAAGAAAATATTTGATGTAAGACATTTTTGTAAAGTTCAATATTCTACTAAATATTTCAATCATAAAAAATTTATGTATGATACCAACAACAAACGTCATTGAAATGACGATCACAAATAAAAAATGTTGAAGTTTATAAATCATTTCTATGATAATCTCATTACGGAAAAAACTATTTTGATCTCTCTTGCAGACGTTCATTAAAACACTCATATGACCAATATTTTGCAAATACACTTTAGTTCATCTCTGAACTGTAAAGACTATAAGCACTCATGTTGATTTCAGGTGCAGAGGGAACAATAAGAGTTCGTGTAACAAGTCGCCGCGAGAGGGACTATCACTATCAAAATGGAAGCACTCTCCAGCAGTACACTCAAATCACCAGAGCCAACTTGAACGGAGACAGCGAAAGCATAAAGAGCCGCAGATGGTCCTCTCGATCTAGATCTTGGAAGAAACAAACGACGACGGATTTGTAACGTCCCCTGATCGAGGATTCCGGTGCGAATGGAGAAGAAATCGGAATTTTTGTGATATCTTTGCTAGTCTAGCAACTCAAGAGACTTCAAAACAATTATATTTTTACTCGTTGAATGAACTGATAATTATGTTATAGATAAATGTGATTTGAAAAGAGTGGTTTTATTTTAGTTTTTCCGTAATGTTTTGATGATCCCACGTAATGAACTGATTCCAAGGGTAACCGAAAACAGAAACAATAATGTAGGTTCGTTGTACCCTTAACTTCCTTCCATTAATTCTTCCTTATAATATTCTCTCACTAAAAATTCTAATGATGAAGGATCAGGTGATCACGCTGGCCATTTAATCGATCCTCGCCTCCCTATCCACCGATCGGGAAATTTTGTATCGAGGTATTGTCGGACATTAACTTGATAATGTGGTGATGTTCCATCCTGCTGAAACCATATCGTATTCACTGATTCTTGAGGGTTTCTTGGATCAGGATATAAATTTGCTAAACTTGGAATGACATCATTTTGAGGTAGTGCCAAATAATTATCGTCATTCAAGGTGCCCTCAATGAAAAAGGGACCAATGATATGGTTTCCTACAATCCCTGCCCAAACATTAACCTTTTGAATGTATTTCGTGTGTTCTTTTTTCATCCAGTGAGGATTTTTCGTTGACCAATAACGGAAATTTTGCCGATTAACATGACCGTTAAGAGAAAAAGTACATTCATCAGAAAACGTAACGTCTTCTTATTTGGATGATATTATTATCAAAGATATGTGAATCACTACTTTCGCACAAGTACCGCTCTCAGAGCGCCTTGAGGTTTATCCTGTAGTGCTTGTGTTTCCTCTCTGAAAAATTTATTATTATATCTTTTACAATTCCAAGAATTTATTCTTCACATGTTTTTGTCAAACACATCAGTATAAGATTACAAAGAGAGGCTAATATATTTTCAATGTATTTTGGATGACCAGAGATAACGTATTAGTTAATTCCTGTTACTCTCATTTTTGCCAGAAACCTAACCTCCAATCTTTGTTTATACACTTGTAAGAATAACTTTTTTATATGTTTTGTTTTATTAGTTGTTGGGACCGTTCCAGAACTGTTCTGTAACTATAATGTTCTGCGCATTGATTCGGCGTCGGTTCGAAAATAGTTCTAAATACAGAACCAAAACAAACCTTATCTGTATACCTGTCATCTGTCAGAGCACCGACCTAACCTAAAAATTAACGAAAACTATTTGAAAATATGTAAATGTAAATAAACAGTCAAATATTTTTTAAAATTAGTTACAAAATGAAGACTGTTAATGAGATAAATATAAACGTTGACAACTACAGAAAGTTGGTCCAAACATATATCGACCTGGTAAGTTTTGTGCCCTAGTATCCGAAATTTACCATAGAAAAATTAACAATTTTCAGCATGTTTACACTGCGGCATTATTTTGGGCTGATAAAGTTGTAGCAATAACTGGAAACCCAAGAGATGTATACTGGCTAGCCCAATGCATGTATTTATTGAAACAGTATCATCGAGCTGCTCACTTACTGAAATCCAAGAATCTCGAAAAGGTATTATCAACATCATTCAAACTATCCATGTCAAGAATGAAAGTACCTAATGATTATTTGATTTCAGTCGAACATTCTCTGCGCATATTTGACAGCCAAATGTCTGTATGATGCTGGTGAACTGAGTGAGGCACTAAAAGTAATAAACATCATTGATATTTTCAATTTCAACAAAGATGCCTCTTCTCTCTACATGTCCACCGTAGAATCTACATTATTCGACGATGCACCAAAGAATGTGAGACATCCACTAACTCTCTTGTACCTAAAAAATTTGTTAATATATTTCAGCAATCTTTTTCGTCATATCTGTTACTCAAAGGCAAAATCCTGGAAGGAATGGATAATCGAGGATTGGCTGCTGATTGTTACCAGCAGGCCCTTCACCATGATGTTCACTGCTTTGAAGCCTTTGACTCACTGATAAAATATCAGATGCTCACATCTGCTGAAGGTAGGCTCTAAGTTGTTATTGTATCAGAGACCAGACGTATAATTCAGTGTTACATCAGTTCAACTTACCCCTCAGGTTCAATAATAGTAACGAGAATAAATTTAATAATCTATAAAACTGTAACTAAAGTATATATAATAATATGCCGTCCAATTTTCAAATATGCACATGTAATTTATTCAAGGTGTCTTAATCCTGCATTGAATAATCTCCAAACAGCTGAAACATCTACACTAAGGAGTATTATCAAAATGTGTCACCCTCAGAACATACCACACAATTCCTCAAATGCACAAAAGTGAAATCTATGAAGGAGAGACTATAAGACTTAGGAAACTGCTTTGCAAAAATTTTTTTAAGTTCATCAGACTTTATCATCAGTAGAAGTTTAATACTTTTGGATTATTATTAATAATATCTCATTTTTATATACTGCAGAATCTCCATATATTTCTTTGGAGCTAATTCTGCAGTTAAAATTTATATCTATCAGAAAATAAATTATAACTTTCCATTTATCGACTTCCAGAAGAAGGTCTGCTGAAATCTCTCCCCATATCAGAGCAATGTTCAGCAGAAGAGGCCGAGATCCTGAAGACCCTTTACGAGTCAAAACTCAAGAAATACCACACTCCCACCCTTCCTAAACCCAACGAAAACAGAATATTATATGGTAACGCACCCTGCATATCCAACAACAGAATTTTGAACATTATGAACCTAACCCCTGACCCAACTCGTTCCCTTCCCGTCACTCCGGGCACCATAGTAACTCCCACCGTGAACAGTACCCCAAATGTGGCGAGGAATAACGATAGGAACTTGAAGAAAACCGAATTGCAGAAATTGAAAAACAGCAACAGTCAATCGATGCAGACGGAGTCGTGTGAAAGCTCGACGTTGATCAAGTTGAGAAACAGTCTGGATTTGCAAGTTGCCGAGGCCGAGAGAATGTACTACAATTGCGACTATCAGCAGTGTAGTTTGCTGACAGAGGCTATTTTGAAAATAGATCCGTACCATGATGCCTGCCTGCCAATACACATTTCTTGCCAAGTTGAGCTGAAACAGAGTAACAGTAAGTTGGAATTTGATTATAACAATACTAGCGACCCGCACGGGTGCAATGCTGATACTAAATATACATATAAACGCGTGCGACCGCTGCTAATCATAAACTGCTATAGGGCGAAGCACCTCCTCCCGGGTCGAGTGCCCTGGGATGGAATCTTCGCCAAACAAAAGTAAATTCTTGTGTGGAGAACCCGATATCCCTTCCTTCCACCCCCGTTCCTCCAGGAGCGGTCCTCAACCTACTGATGGACACTTCAGCAAGATTAACATCTGACCTACTGCGGTCGAAAACCAGCCTTCAGGTGCTTATACTTTCTGATCTAATGTTTTATTGTGTCTTGACTTTCCTAACTGAATTTTTGCATGGGATCTCCAAAAACTAAACGGAGACTTGTTGTTTGAAAAAGAGTCGGTCGAGTGTTTCTCGTTGAGCCTGAAAAGGAAGTATTTGTTAACTGGTTAAAAAATGTTATACTTACCGAAGCCGCCTGACAGCGACTCAGAGGTGGACGTTGGTTCTGCTTGGTTGGCCTTCTGTGTTTGTCTCTCTCGGAATCTAGGATCATCCCTGTTTAACGCATCGTGTAGGTTGCGTAGCGCTGGATTGTTGTGCGATCTGATTCTATCGAACACGCTTTCTGCGTGTTCTCTCATATAAACGTCCACATATTGTGCGCTCAGGTCTAGGTCTCGGAATATATACCTGTTGGGTACTATCTCGGTGCATTCACAGCGGCCCTTATGCACGCGTTCTTAAACGATTGGATATGTTTTCTGTATGTCTGTGTGTACTGGCCCCAGGCAGCACGGGCATACAGAATCATCGGTAAAAGTACGGTCTTTATCATCAGCAACATCACTTGGAGTCCCACGTTACTCCTCCTACCTATTATTGGTAGAAGGTTATGTCGGGCAGATCTCGCTATTCCTATTATCTCCCGTACGTGAGACCTGAATGTTATTCTCCTGTCTAGGGTGACTCCCAGGTATTTCGCTTTGTTGGTCTACGGAATCTCTTGTTCGTTGAAGATGACGTTGCCTTCCGGTTGACCAGCCTCCGGGTGAACAGTATCGCCTGACTCTTGTCAGGGTTTATACTGATCTTCCAAAGATTGGCCCATCTCTCTAGTCTATCAGCCTGTTGCTGCAAGTATCTGGTGACATGCGCTTGGCTTGTTGATCTCGCCAGCAGGGCCGTGTCGTCCGCGTAGAGAGCCAACTTGTTGAAGTTGTTCTCCGGCTTGGGCACGTCCGCTATGTATAACGAGAAGAGCTGTAGCGAAAGGACTGCACCTTGCGGGACCCCTGCTTCCAGTAGTCGAATCGTTGAAAATTCGTCTTCTACTCTGCAGCGGCATCGCGTGTCAGCTAGAAAAGACCCGATTAATCTTACCATTTGTTTTGTGTAGACAAAATTGGTCAAGAAATGATTTACAAATAATGTATAAGTTATCGTTAACTCAATGAAGTTCAGTAAGGGATATTGAATACATTTTTTATTGAAATATTTAGTATATCATTGGATATCATAAACATTTATGATATTTATTTTTTTTCGATGAAAAATTTTTCGATCAAGAGATATCTTTATTTTGCTGAGATATTGGAAATAATTGAAAGATAATATTTTATTTTCGTACCATTACATACAGAAAATAAACGAATATTTGGAGATGAACCTTATAAGTTATTTCAAGTTATTTTGGGATATGTAATATGAATTTCACACCCTTGAAATACTTCAAAATCATATCTCATAAAAATAGTTTTTGAGGTAACGAAAATGCATAGTTGTTCAATCAATGAAAAGTAAGTATTCCTATCGATGTATTCAAAACATTAAAAAATAAATGTTTCATATCCGTATTATTACAAACAGAAAATAAACAAATATTTGAAGATCGAAGTTATCAATTATACAAAATAAAATTATTTGAAGGGCATATTGTATGCGCATTTGCGGTTTCAGTTTATATCCGTCGACATGACGCGGGGATATTGAATCCGGAAGCTGATATAAGCTAATGGCCCTTCGACCATCAAAGTGAGACGATATTCTTCGTGGATTTTTCAGCTCCTGTGGAGCAAATATCGTTCAAAAAAAGGAGGCAAAACGGATGATATATCCAGATTTTCTCTTCAAAGTTAGCAGACATCCAGTCTATTCAAATGGAATTTCTGATGATGGAATGATACCTTTCCTGCTGTCGAATTTCAAGATTATACCGGCTTCCGCATTACGGCAGAAATCTTGGCTTGCAAAGTGTAAGAAAGCTGTCATCGTTGGCTCATTGCATCTGCTCAGGGCACCTGACAGAGAAAACAGAGCAGTGCTGGCGCAAGCTATTCGGTAAAAAATAATAGTGATAACAATAATACAATTTTATGGGTGATATTACACATTACTATTGTTTGAGTTCAGAATTGTAAGAATCTAAAAGAATTATCATTACTATCTCACCAAATCATATTTCTTATTCAATTTTTTTATATAACAATTCCTCTTCTGTTTTTGGCTGCAGTTTTTACTACAAGACAACTAGATGAAACCAGAGTCAAAATACAGAGCATTCGTGGTACAAAGCCAGATGGCACTGTTTCGATCCCGCGTCTCATCATTGATGCTAGGCTGGACCACGATTGCATTGATGAGAATAGTGCAAAAAAAATTGTAAATTAAACTTGAAATTTATCAACACCTCACGATGATGTTTCTCGATCATTGTTCAATTTCTGAATATATCTAATAGACGCAAAAAAATATAGTTTTTCCAGAATTATGAGTTTGAAACTTGAAAATACGTTCATAGCTGATACGAACTGATTAATGGAATTTAAAGAAGTACTTATTCAAATAATCGCAGTTTTATTTCTGCATCTATTTCTGAATTGAGATGGGCAATTCAAAGAATTTAACTATTTGTGGTTTTTGTCTAGTTTTATTATAGACAAGAGGAGACATTGATATTACATTCAACGTTCCATCACAATAAAATAGTACTCGTTAATTTTTGAACTGATTTTTCAATATTATTCCACTCAATTGGAATTGAGATTGGGATTACTCATTACCTAAGATGTCGAAAGACTTCTCAGGAAATAAATATTGTTAATAATTATTACATACTCAATTAACACTGAATAAGTTTCAACTTCGTAACAAGGAGCAAGTTCCGAACTTTAACGATAAAGCATAGGAAGGGCTTAGGATGGGTAGACACAAATGAGATTATTTTCTAATATCCATTACCACGAAATATAACCAGTAACTTGGAGTGTTTTAAAAATTTTCGAACGGATGGGTGTAACTGCCAGAATTAATACTCCTATATTTTATTGATATCTCTGTGAATCACTTTTTAAATCACATAAATTCCTTATTTTCAGGAAACTGAAGACTCGATTCTCTCTTCAACATCAGAGGAACCAGATTACCTCGAAAACGAAATAGATGATGACGCCGATGAGAACGAAATAAAAAATGATGTCTATTATGATAAAGATGACTGTTCAATGCAGGAATACGAAGTATTGAAGGTATATTGTAGTGGCATGAATAGTTGGAATGATTTACTGATATCTGAGGTTATCAACGATATATAAAAATTACAATTACAATTAATCAATCTAATTCAGCAGATAGATCGGTTTATTGCTCATAAAAGGTATGACCTTGTGCATGAGCAAGTTAACTAATCAATTAATGAACATTGTAAGTTGGATATATAAATTGTGAAATGTAAACATCAAAAATTGTAAAGA
>WOGR01010568.1:0-10875 GCA_015342045.1 Leptinotarsa lineolata
ATTTGAATATTTTTTCTGTTTTTGGGAGGTCAAAATCTGTAAGAAAACGTAAAAAAATCCTATGCAGTTTTTTGGTCGCAGATCTGTGTAATCAAAGACGTTAAAAAGTGGAAAATTGTATCAAAGCCATTAAATTTTTTTTAATATTCAAATTTATTCGTATTCTTATTATTTAAAGTTACATAAAAATTATTTTTCATAATTTTCAGCTGTTTGTTCAAAAAATTGTTTTAAACAAATGTATTTTTTATAAGATATTTGAATTTTTTTGAGGGGATTTTTATCAGTGATGAATATTTTGATTTGTAAAAACAAAATCGTTTCTAAAAAAATTTTTTGTTGCTTCAAAACGCATTTGTCGATTAACAATTTTTTTGCTACCAAATATGAATATTAAGAAACAATTTTTTTAAATCATGATTTCTATTTCTCTTTGATATTCTAAAAAAAAAACTTTCATTAAATCAATATTTTCTTTATTTATTTAATAAACAATTTGTTTCAAACAAATTAATTTTTACGATATATTTTTTCAAATACAACCGAAAAAAAAACAAAAACAGCCATGTGTCACTTTTTGTGTGAAAAATATTTTCTCTATTTTTTACATATTACAACAGATAGAGTTCCGGGGGATGAACCTTTTTTTAGGAAATTGCCTTCTCTTTAAGGACCTTTTTTTAAATTTCAGATATCTTCAATGTTTTCCGAGATATTTGCAAAAAACAAACCCCCCTTTTTTACTAAATGGATCATAATTTTCGGTGCCTTTGAACAGAAGTTCCAGAAAAGGAACTTGTGACCTAGACTATAACCCAAAAATGGAAAAATGGAGAGATGTAGAGAATAGAATCATGACAAATACATTCAGTCATTCAATTCCTTTCATGGTAATACTCACTTCCAGATGGATTTTCTTTATTGTTTTCACTTCAATGATTCTGTAGGACTAGCTTTCGGAGAAGTTTTTGAGAATATTTTCAAGTTGGCTATTGATGATATAGTATTGTCATTAGCATACTATTAACTATATGTTATTTATATAATCTGGGAATATTAGTGGGGCTAGTATAGAACCCTGAGGTTCATTCCAAATCCGATTTTGGAATATTCTGAACAAACACCAATATAATTTCATCTCACATATTAGGTTCAATATGCTAAATCGATAATTTTTTATGTTAGTTTGACCAGAATGTCTGGTGTTTTTCTATCATTTTGCTGTTCACAAATGCGTGTAAATAATTCTTCCTACTAATTATTTCAATTCAAATTTATGAGCAAGTTTGTTTTCTATCAGATTAAGTGATACGAAATTATCAAATGCCATTATCTTCTTTGAGAAATGTTTTCGAATGCTATTTTTTCGAATATTCAATAAAATCAGTTGTTTGTGTTTTTCGTATCTACAACCGTGGATAATTCAAACTCAGCATATACATTCACGTTATATTGATTAGAAGTATCACTGAATTTGATGGATTTTAGTCTCTACTCACCTACACAGTACGTCAGTAGATACCGACCTGAACGATTTGTTCCTTTAGATGATTTGATTTCCGCAAGGGGAAATCTTCGAAATAATTCACAACTCGACAATTGTTAACACTAATAGCCCTATTTTTCTATTGAATATTTTTCATGCTTTGAAAAAATAATCCGACTTCTGTAAATAGTTCACAAATTTTTTTTGGTAAGTATTACTTACCTCTGTCGAAGCAGATAAGAGTCAAATTCGGAATGAAATGAATTGGTTCTAAATTTTGCCAGCAAAGAAAAGTTAACAAAGACTTGAAATGCCTATGAAAAGGAGGGGCGCTCAAATTATTGCTTCATTTCGAACGAAAGTACATTGCTGAAAAAACATTAGTTTGAATTATGGGATGTCAGAAACGCTTTTGATCAGTAAATTTGATGAAAAAGTCAGTCCTTATTCCTACTTGAATATTTCATAACAATGCATGAGGCCATCATTGGTTGTCTGCCCTAATAATACCTTCCTCGACTGAACATATCTTCATTCATACCTCAGACATTAAATGCTTTGCTTTATTGTTATAAAAACCAGAAGTTGTAGCGACAATCGCGCATATCTCGTGACGTCACACTAGCTTTCGACAAACGCGCAGTTTCAAAGTTACATATCTTGATAACGGTAAATGCTATAGATTTTTGCCATTTTTTTCTGGATGATAGGTACGATAATACTTTATAAAAATGCACAAAATCAGATTGGACCTTAGTCCATCATAAATGATTAGTTCATGAGTACGCAAATAATATTCGACTTGAATATTTGCTCCATGGATATTGTATAAATTTGAATCTTTGACCAACAAAGTTTTGAAATCTGCCGAGAAATTATATTTACCTATGTACCTATAGACATCTTAATCTTAATCTCAAATCTTTTTTTGTTTCAGTGTGAATATAGTTAGGCTGGCGGGCCGTACGTGAATATGCTAGGCAGCCCTGCTGGGCCGGGTGGGCCATCCCAGAGAGGACTTTGGCCCCTGGCCCCGGCACCGGCACCTACTGCAACTACCTTTTCAACTGATGGTGAGTTGTTTTTTTTTTCAGTGTAAAATATTTTTTCACAAAACAAGCACTGTTCCCAAACACCAGAACTGCAACACGTTTTCTCGACGCGCGTTTCACCAACCAAGTTGGCATCTTCAGGAGATGAAGAAAACAAATTCTCAATTCTAAAATTATTCTAATAGGGCACATTTCACTTTCAAACACATACAGATAGAAATTCGCTAAAAATTTTGTCGTAGAAGTTCCCGCTAATTTTGGCAAAGCGATATATTCAAGGATGAAGGATAAATAGTAGACTGTTCAGAATAGGACTGTTGTCACTGTTCGTAGTTCTCATGCTAAACTTCCTTTTTTTCCAGACTTTCGAAAGCATCTAAAAATATAGTATTATAATGTACCTATCTCAGCAATTTGAAATAGTTTTCATTTATTCTATGACCGTTCTCGTGTTGAGCAACACTAGATTTTCATGATCTGAAATCGAATATGTGTTACGTGTTCTCTGAAACTAGTTTTAATAGCTCGTTCATTTTGACCGATGTATTTTTTCTCACGATTTCATAACTTACTTCCCTTGCCTCAAACTTCATCTTGCCCCAGTCTCCCCTACATCATATTCTAGACTGCTTACTTTTAATCATTAAGATATCCAAGAATACTAACTAATACTCGTTGTTTTCGATTTAATATTGGGGGGCTGTTTTAGGGAGTTGAAAAAAAGTCCTCTTGGTAGACCGTACATTTTAGGAACTGTATGATAAGAAACCTGTATTGAATCCTGTAAAAAACATTGCGATCAAATTTTGATAGTTTTTATGTGTTTTTCACTTCTGAAACCGTATTAGGCCATGGGTTCCTTGGAAATTGCTAAATGACACTTCCAACACTGACCACATCTTCCAAGACGTTGTGTTTAAACCAAATTTTGAACCCTTATTCAAGAGATCTGTTGAATAAACCCCTCTTTTCATTTCTAGGCCACTAACTAGAGGGTATATAGAAAGATTATTTCTCAAGATTCATCTGACTGAAACTGTATGAATTTTCACGAATAACGACTCCAGGCAATTTCTGGATTCAGTTTTCTTTACTACTATTCAGAATTAGAGCAAAGTTCTGCTCCTTCTATGTTTCGACAAATATTTTGTGCGTGAACGCATAATGTAAGGAGCTGTGTCTAATTGACGAGTAAAAAACCTTCGCCACTGAAGCCCAATATTAAAGTTCCTACCTTTCCTACAGTTGGGGCAATGGAAGATTACACATTTGTCATCAATTTGTGAAGGGGTGAATCATCGTATCCGTGATTACTCAGAAGAAGACAGCAGTGGCGAACAGTTACAACATTAGATCGCTGATAGATTCTTCAAGGAGAACTCTTGGGTTTAATGGGTTGAAAAATATTGGAAACACCTGTTTCATGAACAGTGTAATCCAATGCTCATCAAACACGAGATGGTTGCTGGAATATTTTAAAAAAGATGCCATACATGGAAGATATAAATACTAATATTTCTAGTGCGAAAGGCGTTTTAATCAATTTATTCGCAGAAGTTATCAAGGAATAGTGGTCAGAATATTCATCTGATTCAATGATTTGCCCCTCGATTCATGGGTTCTGCCCATCAAGACGCCGAATAATTCCTTCAATATCTTTAAGAAGGTTTATATGAGGACTTCAACAGAATTACTGAGGACAAAAGTCCTGGCTGAGATATTCGATTATGAACAACTCTAAGATTGTAGACAATTTCGTTGGTCAATTAAAATCCACTAATAAGTGCACACACTGTGGACACTCATCAGTAACCTTCGATCCTTGCTGGGATTTGTCTCTCCCTATACCACAAAGAACTGGCCAATTGAGTTTGTCATATTGCTTGGATTTCTTCACAAGAGAGGAAACTCTGGATGGAGATGAAAAACCAACGTGTTCCTATCAATCTATTAGTTTTCCCGTATTTTAGTAATTCATTTAAAAAGATTTTCTCCAATGGAAAGATTCGGAGGCAAATTGAATGTTTCCATTGACTTCTTCAGATGGATTAGATATGAGCAATTATGCAGCAGACAATGTGGCTCCTTGTCGTTATATCCTATAAGCACTTTTAAATCGCAGTGGGACTACTTATAACGGGCATTACACAGCATATTGCAGACCCCCATATAGTGGCACGTGGCATGGATACAACGATTCACATGTGTCCCCAATTTCACCAAAATCACTTGTGAGTGATGAGCTGCTCCATATGTCCTCTTTTATGAACAGGATGAAACAAAACAGCACCTTCGAGGCGATTTTTCTCTTCTTTTTTTATAAACCCAATTCTGTGAATTGATTTTTATTTCATGATTCTTCTAGTTTGCAATTATCTCAAATTAATTAAAAATTTAGTATTCGTGGATCCGACGAAGTGATCAAAATAAAACGACGTTTCATTTTTAATGGAGAATTGCTTTCATTTTTTAAATTTACTAAAAAGTTACCCTATGTTACGATTTTGGATCAAAATTTCATTAAATTCGTCTGCATTTCATCAATTGTATTGCGAATATATTTTTTTTTCTACATTTTTATTGTCATTCTGTCAAAAATATTTTCAAATACTTTTGGACTGTCGAAAGTTATTATTATAGTGTTGAAAAAGCCAAAAATTTGTTGCTAGATCTTTTACCGAAGACATTCAAATATGGGAATGAAGCAACAACTAAAAAATGTCAGCAGTGTCGAAATTCAAGTAGAATTAAATCGTTCTCTGAAAAAGTTTTGTTGGGTTATTTTGAGAAATTTTGCAAGACAGAAGTCATTCACAATCTGGTCACAATTTTCGATGCTTAGAGTGGCTTTACTCTAAACATTGAACACAATCAGTTGAATAAAATAGTCTAATGAATCAAATGACTTATATTTACATTACTTACTATTGGTTCAAATTATCTGGGAAAAACCATTGTTGTCTCGCCAACAACGTTTCGAATTTAAATAAATTCGCCTTCAGGGCTCGTAAAGTAGTTTTTCCATAAACGTTCAACAGAATACTAATATTGCCAATTATATGACTCTGGAATCTTTCCTGAAACAAAAATCAGAAATAAAAATAGAAATCGAGGAAGATTTCTAAATACGGCGGCGGACAAGAAATTCTGAAAGGTAATTCTTCTAATGAAGAATAATTATTTGTAGCGAAATGAAACCCAACAATTTTCAGACCTATGCTTTGACAACTACCTTTTTTTAAATTCATTTACTACCCCTTTAATAATTTGTTAAAAATATGTAATTATTTAATTAGGTCGTGATAGTAACAAAAGGAAATATTGAACTAACATATAATTTCGATTCTATGTAGTGTTAACATTTTACTTCATTGGTACGCTAAAGTAAGTACTAAAGACACGCCCGAAGAAGCTGTTGTGTAGCGAAATACGTGTTGAGTTTTTGTCGTAAATGAAGTATACAGCGTACAGCTTGTCAAATATAGGAAGAGGTTTGAGAATTTCAGCTCTCTCTTTCTCTCTTTAGATTGTACGCTACTAGCGAAAGAGAGAGAGATCAGAAATTCTCAAATCTCTTCCTATATTTGCTGTACAACTCGTTCTAAAACTAGTTTTCAAACTCATGTGCATAGTCGCCTCAAATATTCTAGTATTCGAAACTATTTTCGTTTTTCACTTTTAGAAGAAAAGGATTCTAGTCAACTTTTTTTAGGTTTGTCCCCTTTTAGAGAGGTTTTTTCACATAAAGGGGACCATGCCTTTTACGTGTTTATCCGAACCAGCCCCGCCTGGATACCGGCGTGAATATAGCGGGCCCTCACTCATATTTGATACGTCCATCCGTCGATACATTTGACATGGCCACCATGGAACTTCATTATATGATGTCATACATCTTTTTCATACATCAGTGTTCTGCAGTATCATGAGTGGCGATTTTGAATTCACATGGAACACTTGAAATCCGTTCCTGAATTCGAATTCTGACAGAAAATTTTTCAATTTCCGATGCGAATGTACGTTTAATGGACAACCCGGTGTCAAAAGAGCGTAAACACCCTTTAATTTCGAACAACGAAAGTGCTGAAACATAATGCGCCGGCAATATTAGTGATATTGCGACTTTTTCATGAGTTCTTATTTCGTTTCTGATAATGATTTATGGTGTAGCATGTGGCATAGAGAGTGTGTGGGTGACAGTAGCTGTATTGAACGTCACATCCTTGAGTATGTCGTATATCATGACACAAGTTTCGATTTAATGGATACCTCTAAAACTTTCCTGTGGGTGTGAATGGCGAAGATAATACGCATCTGATGTATACGTGACTTTTTTAAATAGTTCCTCTACAAAAAATATATTCAGAAGAATAGCTCAAAATTGTGTTGTTGATAAACTGGTACGAAAAGTCGCTGGTTTTTCGAATGAATTGATCATTATATTACTTCATATAAAACAACGTTTCTGAGCCTTTTGATTTAGACTGTAGTTTATGTATGTGATATCTTATCTTAATGATTGGATTAGTTTTGTTTTTTACTTATTTTTTTTTCGTCAATCGTCATTGCAAACACACTAATGCGATGATATATTGAAAAATTGTTTGCCTACTATGCAAACACAATTTTGAAAGTAAAAAAATATCAAGATATTTTATTTTTCAACACGTTTTCCTCTTTTGGCTACATTTATCATAGTAAATCTGCATCACCTCTAGATCTTTCAAAAATACGCATTCTGTTCAAAATATTAAGTGAGTTTTCATTTTTCTCAAAACATATTCATTTATTTATTCTTCAATTTCTTTTTTGTCTTCTTCACCAGCGTTCTTTACCAGCGTTTTTTCCCATTTTTAAAACATTTCTGATATTCATGGGCCTGTTCAATCTTATGAGCAAGTAAAAGTCACAGGGAGCCAAATCTGGTGAATACGGTGGCTGAAGTATGATTACGGTATTGTTTTTGGCCAAAACATTACGAATAAGCAATGCCGAGTGAGCAGGTGCATTATCATTATATAAAAGTCATTAATGGTTTTTCCAATATACCGGAGTTTTCTTCGTATTGCTTCTTGCAAGCGGCGCATAACTTCATAATACATAACTTATTGACCGTATACGACCATGTGGCAAGAACTCCAGATGCTCTACGCCACAGTAAGCAAAACATTGATATTTGATCGAATATGGCGTGTTTGGTCTTGGCTCTTCCATTGGGACGATTGGACTTTGGATTCGTTGTTATAACCATATGCCCATGATTCGTCATCAGTTATGACACTTTTAGTCAAATCTGCATCGACTTTGACGTCATTCATCCGTTCCTGAGGGATGTTCATGCGACGATTTTTTTGATCGAAAATTCAACAATTTTCTAACGAACTTCGCTGCTACACGTGTCATGCCCGAAAAATTGCATGGCATGCGGCAACCGATATGCCGACATCCTTAGCAACTTCTCTAATAGTGATTTGACGATTTTTCATATCAATATTCTCAACATTTTTATCGGTTGTTATTCTGCTGAGGCGTCCAGGGCGAGTGTCATCATTACGTATGCCACTGTCAACATTTCAAGTGTTTTTGTGCACAAAATTCCATTTTATACACAAAATTTGGTGTAAATTCTTTGATCCATTTTTTCGATAGCGGAAAATCGCCGAACACGCAAAATATTTCTAACTTTTATACCTCCCACCAACAAACTAAAAATGTTAAACAGATGAAACAACTGTGAACATGTCTTCGAGATGAGTGTACTAACATAAAAAAATAGGCCGCCATAGGCATTTGAACATTCACCTTATTTTTTGAAAAGTCACGTACGTTTTCATCTTACTTTGCAAATAAGATTTACCACATCTTCCTTGGAAGAAAATTTACAACCTTTCAGGCGAACTTTGCTAAGTAGTTAATAGTAATAATAATCGTTTTCATTTTTTCTGAAATGACATTTTACAAAATGGCGAAATACAAAGAAAGAAACATGGGAACAAAACGCAGAGTTCTGCTTCAATAGTGGAAGATTTTGCTATGAAGCTGCCTTCTATTTAAAACAATGAGCAATTAAGAAATATACATGAGCTACATTTCATAGAAACATACGTTGATTTGACATCGCCACGACTACGTTAAATTGCCTCATCATAGAATAGAATAGAACATACTAAATTAACCTCATCATATCCGCTGGAAGATGAAGATCATTTCTGTATGTAGGATATATTTCATCATACACCGTTATCCGTTGAGCATATTCTTGACAGTTGTGCCAAGTATAATGATAATCCAAATGAGAAAAAACATGCTTCAATAAGTTTGCAGTTGTTCAAACCGAGCTTCGTGATAGTAATCGCACGTCAAATGGTAAGACTTCGTTAATCGTTAGCTCTCACAAGTTTCGGCTTCTGAGGATTGTTGTTCCTAAGGGGGCGGCAGCTGGTTATCGGTACTACTACCATGACCCACAAAATTTTCGTAATTCTTTAAAAAAGATGTTTCGAGGTGTTGGATAGGAAGGAGGGTCTCAGTGGATTCCTCAGTTACCCGACATGAACCCTTAGATGCATTTGGTGTGATACAAACAATTTGCTTCGAACTCAAACGTTTCGATCCGTGTGCGGTCAGCCTCACATTCTACCCGAAACCAATGAAATTATTTGTTTGATCATACACAAATTTGTGTGAAGTATCCAATTAGAGCAACTCGACGTTAACTTCAAAGGGACATTTTGCCAACATTCTCGAATGCAGATTATACAATGGAATATTCCATAATGGTTATCCAACTGAAATACCCGGTCGTAGGTCGTAGACACAACAGTCGACGTCGTCGGGCCTCTTACGTGTTGTTTCACTTATCAATTCTGTGGCTATACGTAATGAGCTAACGTCACACAATATCCATCGCCTTTCTGTATTGTGCTGACGACGGGGCATTGTACTTTCCGAAAGCACAACCGTCGTTACAGTATGAATTATCAAAATGCATTGAGTAACTTGAGATAGCTGCGTTGTCGTTTCGAGATTAGCGGCTATTCGTACGGACGATATTGTTTGTGGCATAAGGGAAAATTATACAGTGTCTGTCATGAATGACGCATTATACGGATCATATATTTCAACAACTTATATTATTCTTGATGAACAGTGGCGGCCATAGGAGGCGGCGAGCAGGGCGACCGCCCAGGGCTTCGCTCTTGCATAATAACAGTTGCCATACAATCCACTTCATCCAAATCAGCATGCATATACTCTGGGAAGGTCTACTGATTCGACCCTTCACCATGTGGTTGTCAGAATCGAAAGATCATTGGACAACAAAGAATCCACCCTGTGTATATTCATAGATATCGAGGGAGCGTTTGATAAAACAACCTTTCCAACAATTACCCAGCAACTCAACTCCAGGAATGTACCCCTGGTAGTAGGAGAATGGATACTCAAGATGCTCTCTAGTAGAGCAATAAGTAAAAATGTAGAAGACATTACAGTAAGAGGACTGGTCATGAGGGGATGTCCGCAGGGAGGGGTCTTATCACCCCTTCTTTGAACCTGGATACCCTGATTAACTACCTCCACAATAATAGATTCTACACAATTGCATATGCAGATGACAAAGTTATCTTGCAGACCGGCAAATCTGTGAACACACACTGTTCGATAGAGCGCAGGATGGGCTCAAATTAATAGAAACATGGTGTGAGAAACACTCACTGTAGTTCAATTCCAAGAAGACTGACATGGCCCTTTTCACCTGGAAAAGAAGTTTATCGGGTCTAAAGCCTCCCGAAATATTCAAAAGCAAAGTGAACTTCTCTGAAGAGGTAAAATAACTTGGTATTACCCTCAACAGGAAGAGCATATATGGCCTATGAGCAGTGTCGGAGAACAAAGGGACGCACATGGGGTCTTTCACCCCGTGTGGTCACATGGATCTATACTGCAATAATAAGACCCATGGTAACGTACGGAGCCAACGGCGGGGACCAAAAGTTCTACAAACAAGGGCCATCCAGAAATTATATCAAATACAGCGATTGGTCTGTTTAAATATCACAGGAGCCATGAGAACAACACCAATCGCGGCAATGGAATCAATCACTGGTCTGACCCCTCTGGACCTGTATGTTAAGGAGGCTGCGTTAATGACCATGGTACGATTGGTGCGGCTGGTGTAAATCTAGAAGTGGAAATGGGTCAATCAAGGCTAAGCCTATGGCGAGAAGCGCTTACTGTGCTACCTCTACTGCAGGCAGGCCGTGATGCAATTGAACCCAGGTTTGTGTTTAACAAACCCTACAAAATACAAATGAAATACAACACAGAGTCAGATGC
>WOGR01010569.1:0-10875 GCA_015342045.1 Leptinotarsa lineolata
GATGTCCTAACACTGTTTCTATAGTATTTGTGATAAATTTGTATCATATCTCTTTTTTTTTTCATTCGTGAAAGACATTTTTCGCCAAAAATTCAATGACTTGTACAATAACAAAATGTCATTGAGTGTAACAAATTGAAAGACAAATTTAGAAACATCAAAGTCAAAGCTTAATTATGATAAGAATTATTTTTTTCAATATCTCCAATTTTTCGAAAAAGAATATTAATTTATGATACATTATTGAAAAGGTAAAATCTGATTCTATTCAAAACAGAAAGAATGTAGCGCCCATTAGAAAAAATAAAGTTTATGATGGTGGCCGGGACACGAAACGTTGGATAGCAAATCTGAAAACACCATTATGTAGCAGGGAAAAAGTGGCAATGTGAAGTGCAATTTATTTGCGAATCCTTCGAAAAATAAAGCCAAAAAAAATGAAAACCATTTTCCGAAATTTCTGTTTTTGCGGATATCTCCGGGTGTACTCAGAATTTCAGAACTTCTCAGCGGCATATTGTTAGTCAGGTAAATGCGCAACTTTGCTCTAATTAGACCGTCTTCGTATCTCTCATAGTTTCCGAGATCCCAATGGTGAGAATCGAATTTGAAACACCCTGTATACTGAACCGTTACTTGACGAAAATTTTCAACACTATCCAAACCGTTATTTTTTAACACCTCGACACGTGTTTTGATCACCAAGTGATCATTTTCAAGAGGAAGATTAAACTAGTTTATCTAAAACTAGTTTACATAAGACTAGTTGAATCTTCCTCTTGAAGATGATCACTTGGTGATCGAAACACGTGTCGAGGTGTTAAAAATAACTGTTTGGTGTTGGGATAAAACTCCAGTAAGATTCATTACTACACCAAAGGTTCCAAACAGTGCATAACAAAATAACTATCCATGATAATAATTATACAATTTTCACAATAAAAATTCATCTAAGACGCGTTTTGCTACATGGTAGATTCATCATTATGAGTGGTACATCAGACTATTCTATAACTTTTATATGACAGTAAGGAATTACAAAACTTGATTCCATCCAAAAGAAGCACTTATTTTAATCTCCAGTAATGAAATACTCTTCTCGACGTGCATTTCATCAACCAAGTTGGCTTCTTCAGGAGATCAGCTTTCTTCATCGGCAACTTGGTTGGTGAAACGTGCATCTAGAAGAGTATTGCATTTCTGGTAATTGGAAAACGTGCTCATTTTGGATTAATTCCAGGCCAGAGGTTCCAGTTTCACTTTTCAAATTTTAATTAGATAAATTATTAATAAAAAGGTAGATTTTGAAGAAACAATCACAATACAGTATTATTAATGTGGAACATCTACAGCCGCACGTAAAACCGATTGCTGGCGTGGCGACGTATGCCGTGGCGACGGGACGTCATGGGCAAGTGACTTCTCATTGGTTCGGCGTTACGCTCTCTCTCGCCACACAGCTCGAATACCTATAGTGTATACCACGGGTGGCCAAGCTCCTTGGCCTATAAACATTTTTTTACACAAAATATGTGTACCTACCTATTGAATTTGAATATTGAAAATTAAATACATTTATTTTACTTCTTTTGATAATTGTTTAAGATTTGGTGAATAACTGGTGACAGCACTTCTCAGTAGTTCTTTGAGATGCTGGTTAGTTAATACTGGGGGTTGTGTTTGGATTTTACGAACTTTAAAATGAAATAAAAAGATTCACATAAGTATGTTGTTACGAATATTGAGATAATTCAACAAGCAGCCTTTTTTAATTCAGGATACTTCAAGGTCTACAAACAATTGTAGAGCTTGATGATAATTCAAATTCTCCGGATAATTTTTGGTTCACAATTATATTGAATGGATTTCAAATGGATTCAGGAAAAATCAAGAGACGATTCAAAATATTTCGACTCTTGAAATCTATTTAGGAATTCCGTCAATATTTCTTCTAGCTTTTTTAAATACCCGTTGAGTTTTTCTTGTTTATTATTGGAACAAATTTTTTCAATTCGATAAAAATGACAAAATTACGCCACTGTTCGTTCGAGCAGTTTTCGTAGAGTCATATAATTCTTAACTTGGACGAAAATGAAATTTGTTACAATGTTGTATTTAATCTTTAATATTTGTTGTCAGTAATTTTAAAGACATTTTGAAAGACTTACGGAACAATAATAATTTTATTTAATATAATAGCACAAAAATAAAAATGAAACTCGGGTACATTCGTCGAGAACCACAAATAATCCTTCAAGGAATTGCATATGGCTCGCGAGCGGCAGGTTGCCCCCCCTCCGGTGTATACAGTTGTGTTTACTACAGTATACATGTTATATGAAATTATACAATAGCCCATTATCCAGAACTACGTCGTATTAATTGCGCAGTTATAGAAGAACCTTGAAATCAGCAAAAATTCAGCATTTCCTGTTTACCAGTCCAGAAATAGAACACAAAGGACTTCCAGTGGGAATAACCTATAAAAGCAGGCAGACCCGAAGCCAAGCGTTCACTCCTTCATGGTTCACTTCTTCATAGTTCACTTGTACACGGCTCACTTGTTTATCGTTGACTTTATATTTGTAATCTTGTGAATCAAAATAAAGTATTTTTTAAAAAGTTTATATTTGAAAACCAAATATAACATATATAAAGTCACACTTAAAGTTATTGCTGGTGTTAATGTTTTGCATCATGAAGAACAATAGTGAGGAATTGTGTGTCCCTGACGATATTGAAGAGGCTGCAAAATGAGCTTCAATTGAATCATTACCCAAACAATCGGCTCAGCAGTACGACATGTACATGTTTAAATTGTCTTAGCTGGTGTAGACGTCGAAGGAAATTTTAGCGAAACCGTTTTCTTGACTTATCTAAAAGAGAAATCAGGAATATGGAACTCGTCATCTTTGTAGAGCGAGTTTTTAATGATTAATTCAAGTGCGCTCGTTGAAAATGGTGTTAACACAAGCAGATATTTCAGTTTGATAGCATTCTCAAAGCGAAAGAATATAAGTTATAGGTCCAAAAAATCCAAAACTCTTACGTTTGAACAAGTCCAGAGTTTTATGAATGAGGCGCCACATGAAAAATATTTGATAATAAAAGTTGCTATTATTTTCGGAATATATGGTGCCTGCCGGGTAAAGTGCTGTGTCATTAATCAATCGAATACATTAAATCAATGGATAAGTCATTGATTGTTCAAATTCCATATACAAAAACGAAAATAGGTCATTCTTTTTGCATTGTTGGAAAAAACATCGCCTATTTCAATGAATACGTTGCATTATGCCCTTCTGTTATCAACGTTTTTTCTGGAAAACTCAAATGCCTTCTACCATTGCTGAGTTTCTGAACCTCCCGGAACCAAAGGAATATACAGGTCACTGTTTCAGAAGGTCTTCTGCTTCTTTGCTAGCAAATATAACGGATATTGAGAACACGGAGGATGGAAGTCTACAATAGTAGCTGAGGGTTACATTGATCAATCTATTTCTCATGAAAAGGATATTGCTTAAAGAACAATCCCAACACTAGGTTCAGCGTTTCAGCATCATCCTCTCCACTTCAAGAATTAAATGTTAATGCCTATGAAATTGTCAACTCAGCTGGTTCAAATATATTACAAGGCTCTTAACATCGTAAGGTAATAATATCAGCAGTTGATTTAATTGTACTTTTTATATTAATGTTCATAAATAATCATAATAATAATGTAATTAATGTATATAATACATTTGTAACAGAATTCAATTGTATCTATATCTATTGTTCAAAATGAAATTTCTTCGAGAATTGAATAAGCATGTTTTGTTTATGGTTATCTGGTCAAAAAAAATGGTGAAAAATACTTTCAACACTAGTGTTAAAAGTATCATCTCTTAATAATCTTGATAACCATTGAAAATGTTACTTTCAATGACAGTAGTACAAAAAACTATTTATTGTAACATTTATTTTTGAGAATGATTTTTCGTGGAACTAGACAGTCTTTATAAATCCTTCAAACATTTAATGTCCAGTACCATTGTTACTCCACAAAGCTGTTGTATGACGACGAGTATTACTAGAAGAAAATTTACCAGGATATAATATCAGAAAGTCTATATATATTTTTTCTCTGAATGTTTGTTGCAGTGAGAATCTTCAAACATTTTAAATGAATAAATGAGAATTTTTTTTCTTCAAATGATCATCATTTCACATCGAGTGAAATCAGAGGTTATGTGCTCTCGTCTTTTGAATAATGATGTTTTCGGAATTGATAGGAAATCGATTGAGTAGAAAGTGAAAGGAAGTACTCATTTCTATTTAATTCAGGAATGGCGGTCCTGTAGGCCGAAATGAGGTTGAAAACAAAAGTAAAGACAAAATTATGGAGACAACAGCTTGCCATGTCCTGCTATTCCCAGTTATGTGAAGAATTATTCATGGAAGACAATGAATGAATAATAGGGTCACCACTTTCGCTTTTTTAGGTGAGACCTCAATATACACATTGGGTCATTTGAAAAAGTGGGTATTGAAAAAAAATTGTAGAAACTCGCAGTTTCATAGAAATACGATGATGTTGATCATGTTGAACATGATATCTAGAACCAACGTCAAATAGGAAACATCTGTATACAGAAAATCTATTATTATCAACGGAATGATTACTTAAAAAATCTAGAAGAATGAACATGGGATAGGAGAAAAAATTTTTGTAAAGAATCATTCATAAATAATCAGCACTATCCCTTCCATGTCTCAGAGAACTATCAAGAAAGATTGAGTCTGAGTACTTATACATTACAATATCAGAACCAAGCCACACGAAAAATTGAATTTATTATGTACCGTATGAATGGGGTAAATTATTTAACGGTAAAATACGAAATGACGAGCAAAAAAAGCAGTTAGAGAGGAGAAACCACGAATAGTGAAGCTTCTTTGGATCCACTAACATAACCTCAAACCGGAAACTACATACATTTTGAATAACGACCCTCCAACTAGTGTTGAAATCAGTGATTGAAGGAAACTCTTAATTGAGCACATATGGGCTACAATGCGCTGAATCCGAAAATGAAAAGGACAGAGGAGAGGAAGAAGCGCACCAAGTGACCTTTAAACATTTTTGAAAAAATAGATCAGCTATTAACTGAAACCAATTATGGATACTCAAATTCGAAAGGTAGGAAAATTACTTTGTTCGAATTTTTTTTTTAAATTTTCCTCTATTATTTTATTTCTATTCGGCATAATACTTACTAATATTCCACTCACTCGTTTTTTAAGTAATTACCATATTGGATTACGAAAGAGCATTCTTATTTTTTTTTACATATATAGATAGATGGCACTTTATTTCCAACAGGTGTACACCCAATGTTGAAGAAAATATACATATTACACATTCAATTGACATTGAAAATTGATATTAGTAATATAAATGAAAAAATTATATTAGATTCAAGTGACATATTATAAATGAATCATAATGAATTGACATAAAATAATTGAAAAATTATATTTAAGAAAATAAAAAACTATAAATGAAAGGTTCTATGCAATATATAATCCTTCATAAAGTTCAAAGAGTTTTCATTAACGTCACACATGTTACATACTAAATTGAAATTATAACACATTAAATTTACCAGTGCTTTAAGATTCACATTTGTTCTACTACTGTGGCAATGAAAGGTTTCCTCGTATCTTGAGTTGAGCCATGGTACATTTAAATTTATTTTTTGTAGGAGTGGGGCACATGAGATGTTATTATTTATTGAATTATATAGAAATGTGACCGTAATGAGGAGTCTACGTGTATTCAGTGATATAATATTAAATTGGTTCAGAAGGATGGAATAGTCGATTCGCCTTTGGGGGTAAATACTTGTAGTGCGAAGAGATAAGAATTTCAAGAACTTTCTTTGGACAGCTTCAATTTGCTGTATGTGAGAGTTATAAATGGGATACTAGATCATCACCCCATATTCTAGTTTGGACCTCACATAAGCATAGAATAGCGTGATTATTACCTTTATATTTTTGAATTCCCTGGTGTTCCTCATTATAAAGCCCAATATTCGACTAGCGAATGGAACAGCTTGGTCTATATGTGAAACAAAAGTAAATTTCTGATCAAAATTAATGCCAAGGTCATTCATTTCATTAATTTGACTTATGGTATTGTTATCAATTTCGTATGTAAATTGTATTAGATTTTTCTTTCTGGAGGGAGACAATACATGACATTGAGTAACGTTAAGATTCAAACGATTATTGGAACACCAATCATATATCAGATTTAACTCATACTGTAAGTCTAGGCAGTCTCCATAATTTTCTATCACCTTGAATATTTCAAGGTCATCGGCGTAGAGCAGTTTTGAATTGTTTATTATTTTAGTTATATCATTTATTAAAATCAAGAACAAAAGAGGTCCTAAATTGGAGCCTTGGGGCACTCTGGAACTGGGAGTATATAAAGCAGATTTAGCGCCTTCACACTCCACATACTGTTTTCTTTCGAGTAGATAATTCGACATGGGTTTTCCCAAATTTGCTGAAAAACCAAATTCTGATAGAAGCTTGAGAAGAATGAAGAAATCTATTTGATCAAAAGCTTTTTGCATGTCTGTATACATGACGTCAACCGGCAGTTTCCTATTCAAAGCTTCAGAAACAAATTGTGAAAGACATGCAAGATTGGTTGTGCACGATTTGTTTGCTACAAACCCATGCTGGTCATCTGATATGATTTTTCGTATTGAACTGTAATCATTGGAGTATAATATTATTTCAACTAATTTAGAGAAATTCTCCAGTATTTCACATTTTATACTCATTTTTCATTTCCCTCAATATCAGGGTCCTACTAACCTGCTGGTATATGTTAAACTTCCGAAAGTCATTCTGAAAAAATGTTCGTCTGTATGAAATTACTAACAGATGAACTGAAAATATCAGTTCTATTTTATCGAATCTATTTCGACAAATATATTTCCCCATTCGAAAGCTTGTGACTACAAGGCTTTCAATGAAATTGGATGGTTGAATGGCCCAATAAACTCTCTGAACCTACGCCCTATGCTTGTCTCACGTTTGAGTCAATTCCTAAGAAATTTATTTACACGCTTTTCCATTCAGCTTAGAGTTTTTTCTGAAATCTCCTTCTGATCATTTTGAACTGAATCGTTTTCAGGATTCATGTATGATTTGGAAAGTTGTTATATGAGTACCTATTTGATTATGAGTTCTCTATTCATTTATGAGGATTGTAAAAAAATCAGTTGTGAATTCTGACAGTCGATCTATTTCAAAATCAACAGAGCAACAAATTTCATTTCATCATGATAGAGTTTTAGATATTTTCCAAATATAAGATTTCATTCCTTAAATCGAAAAATTTCTCTAATTTTCGACTGGATGTTGATTTATTCTCAAAACGACGATACGTTCGAATATTTCCCATACACTTAGTGATCATATGTAAATATAATTTTATTTACTGCCAACCTGTTTGAAAATAATGATCAAAAAGGTTATCGAAAAAGTAGATATGAATTATTCGAATTCGTGAGCTGAGATGTCATCGACATTATTAAGAGCATTTTCAGACGATACCATTACCATACCATTTTCAGCAGGCGATAAATGGTCGCAATATCGCATATATCAAATCTGAGTGCGTTTAAATCGGCCTCTTTCACACAGAGGCGGTAGTGCCGAAGCCATATCGCATCAATACTCAATTTGTTCTTCGGAAATCGTGCTGTCGCTGGGATTTTAGTCCGCTACCATTTTTCTACTCAATACAAGTTTATGCATGTTTTCACACGTTCAGCAATAAATCGCAAATCGCAGATTTTTTTCAAGTACTAGTGTTGTGATGTCGAAGAAAACAATTAAATTCTATTTCGATCCTTTAACTCTAATAGAGTTAATCAAAGGCCCTGCCTTGGGATAAGACCCAGGACGATAATAAAGACAGAATAAAAAAAATAATGCATTTTGAAAATCTCAAACGAGGAAAAAATAGAAGCAGGTTAGGTCAGATTAGGTCAGAAGTGAGTGGGTCTATCTGACCCTCCACCGCACTCCACAAGGGTTTATTGTGGCTCACACCTATTCAAACTCGACCAAATAAACCCAACTTCTTGATGAAGCTGATTAGTTTGTATGGTGAATGATCTCTCAGGTCAGATGGAAAGACTGTGGTTCTACCAAACTCTGAAAACCTGATTCGGTTCACGACGGGGCAGGCACAAATTATATGCTCTGCTGTTTCATCATATTCCAAACAGAGGTGACACACACTGTCTTCTGTCAGTATGAGTCACTGCATATGATGATTCAGATGACAGTGACCTGTAAGTAGGCCTGTTAGACATCGTAGTTCATCCCTACTAAAGTCCAATAACTTTTTGGTTTCAAGCTTCGAAGGGTGAATGAACGCCTTGGAGTGAGTCAATCCTGGAAGATTTTGCCAGAAGTCAATCGAAACAATAGCAAAACTTCATGAAGGGAACTTCTAATTGCTCCCACATCCTCCGTATTCGCCAGATTTGGCTCCCAGCGACTACTGGCTGTTCGCAGACCTCAAAAAAATGCTCACCAGTAAAAAATTTCCCTCGAATGAACATGTTATTGCTGAAACTGAGGCCTATACTAAGGCAAAAGATAAATCGTTCTACAAAAGTGGTATTCAAATGTTAGAGCGATGCTGGAATGATTGTGTGGCTCTTGATGGAGATTACGTTGATGAATGAAGCCAACTTTTACGGGAGGTGTTCAAGTGACTTGGTACATTCGATTCCACCAAGAGCGGTACATATCAGAAATCACGACGGACTGTGGCTGCTCATCTTTTTAAGGTTCAACTCAGTACACCTTGAACTTCACTGTTTAAAAACTCTTTCATTTGGAGAACTGCTTTTATGTGGAATAAACTTCCTGATAACGTTTTTCAATATGAATTTAATCTCTACCGATTCAAATCCAACGTGAATTGCTACTTTCGCACAGGCACCGCTCTTAGAGCGCCTTGAGAATTCTCCTGTGGTGCTTGTGTTTGGTCCTTAAAAAAATGCCAGGAATCATTCATAGACCTCAATGAATAAAACCTAAATAATATTCAGAGAAAACGAATAAAACATTTTAGTAATGAAACACCACATTTGAATGAATCATTTTATTCAAGATCAATAAAAAAAAATATTTGCATACATGCGGCACAGATATATCTACGAAGAGATTTCAGGAACTCCGTGGTTTCCATTTGATGCCACCGGCAGAAGACATCACACCAAAAATATTTTTCAAAAATTTAATAAAATACTTCTCAACTTCTGGAGCGGGCATTTCAAACATCATACTGAGAAAAAACGATAGCAACAGTGTTACCGTGGTGGTACCCCAACTATTTACAACCTGTAAAAATATGGACAATTATCTGAGCTACTTATGAATTCAAAAGGCAAACTCATAGGCAATCAGGGAGAAAAAGTATAGAAACGTAGAGAAATTTCGCGGATTTGATGATGAAACAAAATAGAAACAGAAAATCACATCCTATAGTCTATTTCCTTAAGCAGTCGTGAGATTTACCTGTGTAGATCAACTAGTAAGTTGAGTGAGTATGTAATACGAGGGCTTAAATCTCGCGACAAGCTTTTATATCATGTAAATTGTGTATATGACCTTATAAGTTCATAGTCAAAATTTTAAAGGAAAGGATTACTGTAATTTGCATCGTGCCGCACTGAGTAATTACAATTGAATTTTGTGAAATACTTTGAAAATGAATAGGTTTAATGTAATTTAAATCTTATTTTTTTCTTCTTAGGGCGCAAATAAAAGCTTTTTAAGTGTTTTTATGTTAATTTAGTTCCTACATACTCACCACTTGAACTATGGAGTAATTCACCACCGTTTTCGTAGAAAACACTTTTGCTACAATACATAAGCAATGAATGATGTATACACAATAGGATAATCTGGCTACCACTTGGAAGAATGGCATTGACAAGAAGCTGTTCACAAAATCTGGAAAAAATGGTAGGTATATACGGATTCAGCCACTATAGAAGGAGTGGAAAAATATTTCTTCAGATTTCTGATGTGTTTTGAATGATTATATGCTTGTCAATAAACTTGCCCGTCTTATATATTTCACTGCAGCTATCTGCAGAGAACAATTCCCGTTCGGCGCCCATTGGCTGTACAATGGACCTCCTTGAGGGGCCTCATGTATTTTTTATATTCATGGATTGATTCCTTTATCGATCCTGTAGATGAATTTCATTAGTTCGGACTTCTATTGTCTGATATGATATAAAATGTTTTGAAATCCCTGAAAGAATCAATTAACTAAAATGAATAGCTGAATATAACAATTAAATTAAGCAACGACTTCATGACCTTTCGATTGTTAGTATCCACAACCATCTTCGGGTGACGACTGGACTCATTCTTCTGAGTGATGACTATTTATAGGTCACTCGAGTGCTTTCACCTATCCCCTCTTCCCTCTCCCCACTTCACTGGTTTAGCGGAAGCTGCCCGTTTGGCGGGAGTTGGCCGTTTTTGCTTAAATATGGGTTTCCATATGTTGCATATCTCTACGCTAGCTTGGCTGAATGCGTTGTTGGTAAGGCGCTCTAAGAGCGGTGCTTGTACGAAAGTAGTGATTCATATTTGAATCGCTGGAGATTAAATCCATTGGGAAAAACTTTCTCATTAAGTTTATTCGAAATGAAAGAGTTTTTAAACGGCGAAGTTCTAGGTGTACTGAGTTGAACTTCAAAACGATGAGCAGCCACAGTTCGTCGCGTATTTCTGATATGCACCGCTCTTGGTGGAATCAAATGTGCCAAGTCC
>WOGR01010570.1:0-10875 GCA_015342045.1 Leptinotarsa lineolata
GGCTATGTCGGCGGCAGCCTAGCTGCTGGTAGGGTCTCCCATGCCGAACAGGTTGTAACAGAGCAGTCAGGCTAAGTAGGACCCAGGCCTAATCCAAGGTGTTATGCACAAACACCAATGAAAGAGGTGAGCACTTACTACAGTTTATGGCAAACAATTCAGACATTTTGAACATAGGCAATAAACCTACTTTCGTAAATCAGAGACGTAGAGAAGTGATAGATGTAACGATAGGAATTTTGTAAGTAACTATGTTTGGAAATAAAATTAAAATAGGAGGGATTCAGACCTCGATCATATCATATCAAAATCCTCGGAGAACAAATTGGGAAGCCTACACGGTAGACCTGGAAAGTTGTTTAGACTGGATGGATTTTGATATCAGAGATTCCATAGACCTAGAGTTGGCAGCAGATTGATTACAGGGAGCTATCATCTCTACGTATAACGAACATTGTCCCATAGTAAACCAGAGATCAAACATGAATGTGCCCTGGTGGAATGAGGATCTGGCGAGGATGAGACAAGAAACCAGAAAAGCCTTCAAAAGTGCAAGGAATTGAGGCTCATGGAACCAATACAGAAAATCTCTAACTGAGTACAACAGAGTCCTGAGAAAATCCAAGAGAGATAGTTGGAGGAGGCAATATGAGGAGGCCGAACAGACCCAAGCATGTGCCAGGCTCTACAAAATACTCTCGAAGGAACTTCAGGTCTCAATAAATAATTTGAAAACAAATAAGGGGGAGTATACAAAAACCATGGAGGAGCCTATAAAAGAGCATTTCCGGGTATACTTGGTCAGAAATTACAAATCTGATACCGGAGTCTTGGGTAATTTCAGAACTGGAGACCCCCCAAAGGGCATTCAGGGAGGACTGACAGGTGACAAAGAAGGAAACTCTTTCAAAACACTGTGTATAATTCTCAGGGCAAGTCTGGCACTGAGATATATACTAAATACTTGGAGATTGATCAGGGCCATCTTCATCCCGAAACCTCGGAAATTCGGACAGGATTCGGCGAAGACTCTGAGACCAATCAGTCTCATGTCGTTAGCGTTGAAAACGCTAGAAAAAGTACTTGATAGGCATATTAGGGACGTACCACTGGCTGGCTATCAGACCATCACATCGAGACCAATTCGGCACATTTAGAATATGCATATTTTATGTCAATTGTGTCAATATATCAGTTGATTTAAACTTTTGACCGCTGACAATTTCATCCTGCATCTGCAAGTATTTGCATCGACTTGCAGTAAAAGTGCAGTCATGGCGTTTTGTGAGAATGTATTAGTTTTTGTGAGGATTTTGAAATTAATCTTTTCTTGCAATGGGAAATGGGAACAATGTTTTTGTTGCGGAACCCAATGAGTTCTTTACTGATATTAGACGTTTCGTTTCAAGTTACATTGACAAAGTTGTGAACCAGAGCCCAGGCAGCGCTGTTTCAACCCGCCATAAGTCTCATCAGTGGTGCTAGAGTGAATCACAAATGATTTGCTGCACTCAGCTATTCTTAACGTGCAAGTCTGAGTAAGTTGGGTCGATAATTTCTCCTCTTACGAAGATGCCTTCTATAGGATATAAAGAGAACTCAATCCTCGAAGCTCCCGAAGGTGGTTGCAAAGCCAAGAATGACAGAAGACGAATCTCGTTTGGCGGTAGATGTTAAAGTTTGGGTTTGCAACTAACCGCCTTAGGGAGTCTCGTTTATTTATATTCATCGAAATACTTCACTCATTCAAATATAATAAAATTGTTTACAGGTATTTTCACATTTAGCATTGAATGTAAATAATCAAATCAGAAAAATAATGATGATATAAGTTGGATTTTTAAGATGAACTATTCTCTTTTTGTTTTGGTATCAACAGAAGATGATAACAACTGATAATTATTTTCACAAAGATTAGCTTTGAGGCCTATTATTTTGTGGTAGAAAGCATATCAGCATTTGCTTTCGAAAAACTGCGAAAACTAAAAAGCTGAAGTTCACATGAACGAAGTTGCGTGCAACATCTATACTATATTAAAAATCAAAAATTCCTTGTATATTCATTGTACAACACAAAATATAGGTGATCAGATTATGGTCATTTAACAAATTGTTATTGTTTCACATTTGAAAAATTATCCAGTAAATTCAATAACTACAAATACATTAGTTTGGTTAGCTTACCTGTAGTCGTCGAATCGACGAATTCTCAATAACTAATTAATCACTGATGAATAGTCCTTCCTTTTCCACTTCTGTATTACTAATTGTTCACCAACGAATATTTCTTTTTAACAATTTTTATCTTAACGGGATAAGATATAAAATTATTGAACACCTATAAAGCAGATAAAATAGAATTTTCTATTTTATCGTTTAGGAAATGTAACGTGTGTCATATATGATTTTGTTAAACTTTATTGATTTTTATTTCGATTTTTAATTTTAAAAGTAGTCAGAAATTAGTAGCCATAAATAGATTCCTGGTCAAATTCTGGAAAGTGAAATTTTAGCGAATATAAAAAAGTGGTAGAGGAAAAGGTGGGAATTTGGTTCCCCATTTTGTTTTTAAAAACTAATGTAAAAAGTAAAAGGAATTCAAATATAAATGATACATCTCTGGTTATTTGGTTATATATGACTTATTATGGAATAAAAAAATGCGACAGCCGGTATGAGCCCATAAGTTACAGCTCTGATATTAGATCCAATCTTCTCCACGTCTGTCGCTAGAATAATTGGCGTCACATTCGGACGAGTCGGTTTCAATGACTTCTTCATTGTTGGAGCTACTGCTGAATATTACGCCTCTTTGGTATCGGTTAGAACTGCTGGCGCCATCCTCTCGGCTGCTTAGAAGACCACGTCCGCGCTCACATCCACATCCGTGTCCTCGCCAACGTCCACGTCCGCTTTCACGTTTACTACTTTCCACAATTGATTTATGTAGGGTGAACACGTTACCACTTTTGCTATTGTAGCTTTTCTTCCTCGGTTTGATGTCTTGACCTCAACCTCAGGGATCGGCTGAATGTCTGCGGTAAAACAAAATTGCTTTCTAACTCGTTAACTGCAGAACTTCCCCCCGGAATGTTTGTGGATCATCGGAAGAGCGAGCTGGTTGATCACTGTATCATGTTTCTGAAAAACATCAACTTCAGTAAAAACCTTCAGATTGAACTGAATGTCACTAACACGAAACCCGTTCACTGCAATTTCTCCTGTAGTTCTCTTGGGATAAACGCGGCCAAAAAGCCTTCAGCATTCTTCCAGAATTGAGCATAAACTTGCGAATCTCCTCACTGGTAGTGACTTTTAAGGGCAGCCATGAAAGTCTTATATAATGGTTGTAGTTTGTCAAGAATTAGCAATACTGGAGAGACATCAATAGGATTTGTTTTTTTAAGGAAATGTCTGAACCATCCCGTAAACAAATTAGCTTGAATCTAACCAGATGGATGAGCTTTGCCAGTAGACCCCGGTGGAGCACCTTTCATTAGAAGGTCCGTATAATTTTTGCTATGGAATATCAACACAGGTAGCATATACCCGATGCAGTCATGTAGCAAACACATGAACAGTATATTACATGAGTGAAAAAAGTCATTTCGGAACAACTGCATTCATAATAACATTGAACTACTCTGAAAGCAGTGTTCAGTCTGCTCTACAAGAATTCGTTACTGAATTGAAACAGATATCATTCACAGAAAAATCACACAACGTGATGAATGGAAGAGCATTGATATAAAATTTCACTCACATAGCATTTTTTAGATGTACTTCTACTATCACTGTATCTTTTTGTTCGAAGTCGTATTCAAAAACCTTGTTTGTTATCCAGAGTTTTCAGAGACGCACTTGCTTACGAAACAGGTTCACTATTTTCGTACAAATCATAGTCTGCTGGGATGAACACGAATCACACGATCAACAAAATTTTCCATCAAAACAATTTATTCCAAAGTTATTTGAAATTTTCCCAAATACTCACATTTCGAATATTATCGAAATGTGAAATAACACACAGAATGTAACACTTCGAGTCCGACCACACCTGTATCTTTTTTGTTTGAAGTCGTATTCGAGAACTGTATTCTGTCAAAGATATACTTTCCTGTCAATAGCTGTATCTCTTTCGATCAAATTATAGGTTACTGAATAGAACTTTCAAACGATTTTGGAGAGATTGCGAATTATTTTCAAACAATTTGTTGGAAACAACACCCAATACCATTTCTGACATATTGAAAAGGGAAAATTGCACCGAATATTGCTTTTTATACATTCAAGGAAATGATAACGGAGCATTTACAAGACAAATCCTCATTATGGTTTAACAATAAATGAAATGAACTGAATTACTGATGATTTTTCCGATATATTTCTGAATTATTTTTGGGGTCCATCACAACAAAAATAATGAAAGACAAATTGCTAGGAAAAAAAATCCGAATAGAGACATATCATATCACAAATATGCAATCCAATTCTACAGCACCTCTTAATATCTCGATTGTGAATTTTCGAAGAATATACATAAAGTTCGCGACATATGGAAGTTTCTTTTATTGATAGATATAATGAAAATTCGACTTTACAGAGTGTGTTCTTGAAAAATGGGTAAAAATCAATCTCTTTTTTTTTAGTGTGCTACTCCTGTCAAATTTGACATTTTTTTCGAAAATCCTCAAAAAATCAGTGTTTTTGGAAATATCGAAAAACGCCTGAGAAAAAAGTTACTCAGTTTCCAGTTGTTCTTGCTCGAAATTTATACTTTCTACTGTCACTTCGACTTTTCTCCAATTATTTCAATTTTTCGAATCTTTCCCTGTATCGATTCGAACGGAACACGTTTCAAATTCCATAATTTTGATAAATACGAGACTTCAATGTCATATCTTGCCCAGAAAATACCTGATTGGCCTGTTACCAAAAAAAAGAAATAAATACACCTCCAGAAATTCGTCTTTGTTGTTGCAGAGTTTATCTAGTTTTTTCATTTCATTGTTAAACTGATTGATATTTTCAATGTATGGACGTTGATATGTCATTAATCGAATAAACGTATTTCTCTTCATTCTTATTACATCCGTATTCCTTTTGTTAGCAAATTTGTATCCCATTAGCTGCAGATGAGTTCGAAATATTTTGATGCATTTTACACCCAACAGTGTGACTGTTGGAAGTAAACTGTTAGATGTAGTTATCGAACAAATAATAACGCCTCTTAAGTTAATTTCATAAATCTTATATTCTTCATTTCCACCATTAGATGTGTAAATAACATTAAACCAAAATAGTAGTAACCAAATTCACAACAAAACATCATAACATTCATTGATTTATCTCAATAATCTTATAAAGAACCCGAATTCATCATTCAGTATGCCGTCCTTTTCGTTCTATATAAATTATAGTCCTCTCACTTACAGACTTTGTGGCATTTTTAATAAATAGGGCATTTATGTTAGCACAACACTCTCGAACGGTATTCTCTAAATGTTCTCTGTTTGCTAATGGCTTGTGCTTATACACTTTTTGTTCCAGACAACCCTATAGAAAAAAGTCCATCGGAGATAAGTTTCGTGATCTTGCTGATCAATAATAATTTCAATCTCGTCCCATCACTTTGCCCCTAAACATCTCACTGAGACACTGTTTCACTTCCGCTGTTTGGTGGATCGTTGCCCAGTCAAGCTGATACCACAAATTTCGTGTAACACTTAGAGGCAGATTATCCGAAACTTCAGACAATTGGTTCATAATGGAATTTCTATACATATCTGCGTTGAAATTTTCTCTTGAAAATATGGTCCAATCATTTGGTTTTGTAATAACCCACACCACACATTTATCTTGAATGAATATTGGTCACGGCATTTTATTACAAAATTTAGAATATTGTTGGATAACCAGCGACAATTTTGGGAACTTACTATTCTGTTCAGTGTGGAAGTTGCCTCGTCTGTCCATTAAATCCTGTAGGGAAATGCGGTATCATTTTCTCTCTCACCTTGGAATCAAAATGAAAATCCTACTCGAATATCGAAATCTCTTTCTTTGGCTTATAGGGATAGAATTTATTATTGTGCAAAATTCTTTTCAGTTTCTCTGCCAACCGCTGTACTAATATTAGTTTTTCCGTTTTCAACAACGGTCAAACAAACAGTGAGTTATTCTTCTTCATTATATTTTATTGGATTAAGTGGTTTCTTGAGACGATTGTCCACAGAGCCAGTTTCTTTGAATGTTTTCAATATATTTCTTACGGTACTAAAGTGAATATTTCTCCCTCGATACCGGTGATTGGAAATACAAACAATATCTCGATATGGCACGATCTCACCACATAAAAGAACGTTTTCCACTTTGTCTTGTGTGAATAATATTGTACATAAAACTTATTTGTGAATCATATATGTACGGAAATCTGTAGACAAAACAACTAGATTTATCAAACGCAATAATTTGACATCAACCAAAACTAAAAATTTGTTTCAGAAGCCTGCTAACGAAAAATTTGATTTCGATTTGATCGGTAACTACTATTTCCTTTCCGACATGTTGCATTAGTCTTGTAATGTTTAAAATCACGAAATTTTATATCATGTTCATTACAAATCGCAGGCAAGAAACTTTTTTGAATAGTTATGAAACTGTAGGTCAATGTTTAGTTCACAGAAAAGTATGATATTTCGGGTTAGTTTGTAACTGAATTATCGGTCAGAAAAATAACCAAACTGGACAAAAATCTATTGAAAAAGAAATACGAGTGTAATAAGAATTAAGAAAAATACGTTTATTCGATTACTGACATATTAACGTCCATACTTCGAAAACCCGAATCAGTTTAACAAAGAAATGATAAAATTGGATGAACTTTGCAACAACGAAGACGAATTTCTGGAGGTGTATTTATTTCTTTTTTTGGTAACAGGCCAATGCGGGTATTTTCTGGGCAAGATATGACATTGAAGTTGAAAAAAGTTGAAGTGATAGTACAGTCCAAATTTCAAGCAAAGGTATAAAATTGGAAACTGAGCAATTTTTTTTCTTTCACATCTTTCGAAATTTTCGAAAAAACTGTTTTTTGAGGATTTTCGAAAGGTATGTCAAATTTGACAGGTTCATAGTAGCACATGTCAAGAGGTAAGAGGCTGTTTTTACTAATTTTTCTAATAATAAAAAACTTTCATATGTCGCGAACTTTATGTGTGACACTGTATATATAGTGAGTTCAATTATTTAGAATTGTGGTCAGAATTGAGAGGAGATGATGATGTTGTACAATTACATGGATATGGATAGTCCAGTCCAATTTCTAATCATACAAAAACACTCCTAGGGTCAAAATACTCCGGAGGTAAAATAGGTTCCCAATTAGATCTTCGCATGGAAGCTGATTCGAGGGCATCATCCTGAAGAAGTTATTCGAGAACCACTATTTCTGACAGTCAGCAGGATCCTCCTAACAGCAGTCCACAGGGAAATAGCATGGTAACTGTAGTTGCTAAGAGGCCCACTAGCAACTTCAAAATCGATCTCTGCAACATCAGAGGACTCAACTCGAATATAAACTCAGTGCATCAACATCTGCAAACAAAAAGTCCTCAAATTCTGGCACTCACAGAAAACAAAGTTAGTGCTTCAACAAACCCTGTCAATTTTCTATACCTGGCTATGATTTCCACTCCCTATTCAGACGTAACTTTGGAATATGTATTTGCATCCGGAGCGATCTCTCCTGTCAATGTGAGGAAATGCTGGAATCCCAAAACTTTGATGTTATGTGGTTTATGTAGTTAAAAATAATGTCACAGGAAATCACTAAATTCATATGCTGCGTTTATCGACCACCAAACGACACACAATATAGGGCACTATTCTCTTTACTTGCAAACACAATTGAATTTCTGCAAATCAATCATCCCAGTGCCGAAAGAGCCATATTCGATGACTTCTATGTCCACAATATCGAATAGCAGAATATACATGAGTCAACCAGGATTTCTGACCGTGTTGGAGAATATGCTAGTCTTCTGGATCTATACTTAACAACCAATCCAGAAATTTACACAGTCACCGTAAGGTCTCCTTTGGGATCATCTGACCACAAACTCATTTCAGTGTTGAGTGAATCACCGATTACTGTTGGGGAACAATCTAAGCCACGCAAAGTTTGGCATCACAGAGCTGCTGAGTGGGAGGATCTTCAAGACCATTTCTGAATCTTCCCCTGGCTAGATGTTTGTTTCAGCTCTAATGATCCATCAACTTGTGCTTTTGAACTCACGGAAGTTATTCTATCATCCATTGATGCATATATTCCTTTTTCAATGTAACGAACTTCTAACGGCAAACCTTGATTCTACAAAGATTTGCGAGCAAGCTATCGCCTCCGAAAATTTCGCCTACCAGTACTGGCGCAAAATTCCCAGTACTAGGTTTGTTAATGTTCGCAACAGCCGCAAACTTAGAATAAATGAAAGCAAAGAATTTCATAATTAGATAATTAGGGATAAACTGATTTCCAATCCCATCGAGTCTAGATCCGTCTTGTGGGTTGCTGAAGCTGTTGATCAAAACTTTACAAAACCCACAATTTCATCACTTACACAAGCGGGTGGTTCGATTGCAACAACATCCGTAGAAAAAGCAAATCTATTAGCTGAAGAATTTGCGTCTCACTCAACAGTCCATTTTCTGAAGAAGGCAACACACACTATTCCCACACTAGAATCCATAATGCCGAAAATTACTTTTCGACGTCTAGTCAGGCAAATTTTGAAACAGCTAAAAATCGACAAGGAGTCTAGTTCTGATGAAGTGCCCGTCATCTTACTTAGAAAGTGCGCCAATGAACTCGCACCAGTATTTTGCAGACTTTTTAACCTGTCTTACAAGAAGTGGGTTTTTCTTTCTTGTTGAGAGATTGCTCGCGTTCAGTCTATTCCCAAAAAATGCACGAAAATTTTTCCAAATAACTATAGACCAATCGCTTTACTATCAGTGGTATCGTAAATCATGGAGAAAGCCGTAAACCACCATATCCTTAAATATTTGGAAGGCTCTAACATCTTGAGCGATTATCAATATGGCTTTCGGAAACAAAGATCAACAGGTGACCTTCTATCGTATGTCATCCATAATAACGCAATCGAGAAACATGGTCAAGAGCTGTTGCGCTTAATATTTCTAAGGTATTCGACCGCGTGTGGCATGAGGGTTTGCTGGCTACACTTCCATGCTATGGCTTGTCGTATAATCTTTGTATATGGTTCTCCATATTCCTTAAAGAACGTTCCTTGCAAGTGGCCGTCGATGGATGCCCCTCGAATATTTTTACCATCAACGCTGGTGTTCCCCAGGGATCCATATTGTCTCCAACCCCCGTTTTATTGTATTCAAAGGAATTATCGGAAAAAACAAGAATCCAATATATCACTTTGCTGGCGACAGCACACTTGTCCCGTCATTACATTTGGATTCCAGAACATTGGCTGCGACATCTTCACCGGCATTAGGAGGTCTTAATGAAGATTTATTGGTGACTACGAATTGGGATAAAAGTAACCAGGTTCATTTCAATGCCACGAAAACCTAGGCATCGGTTTTTCTCGAACCAGACACCCTTACATACCTCAGCAACCTTTGATGCTTTATAAAGCTCTTATCAGAACTTCTTTGGAGTATTGTTCTCACGTAACGAGCATACCTCGAAGCTACTGTATTCCATACAGTGAAGAGCTATCCGCCTGATTGGAGACATGAACATCACTTGCAACCTTGATAGTCTTTTATAGTTACTTTCACGGGAGCTGTTCACTTGACTTGTCCCATTTGATTCCACCAAGAGCGGTACAGAAATACACGACGGACTGTGACTGCTCATCGTTTTGAGGTTTAACTCAGTACACCTCGAACTTCACTGTTTAAGAACTCTTCCATTCGAAGAACTGCGTTTATGTGGCATAAACTTCCTAAAAATGTTTTTCCAAAAGAATTTAATCTCCAACGTGAATCGCTACTCCTGCACAGGGACCGCTCCTAGAGTGCCTTAAGAATTTTTCTGTAGTGCTTGTGTTTTGTAATTTAAAAAAGAGAAATAGTATCATCAATTTCAGAAACAATAATGGGGGCAATTATACTCAAACAAATTATTCAAATCATAATACAAGAGGAATCAAAATAACCATGAAAATGAAAAATGCTAAACTTACTTACCGAAAAAATCTTGTCGATACAAAAATCAATAAACAGTTTCTCAAATATATAAGAGAGACTCTCGACTCAAAAATCAGAAATTTTTCTCTCAGAAATAACAGCAAAGAAGTAGTGTCTAACTCTGATAATATTGCGAGCATTTTTGCATAATTAAGAGGGACTCTCTACTCAAAAATCAGAACTTTTTTTCTCAGAACTAACAGCAATGAAGTAGTGTCTAACTTTGCTAATATTGCGAGCATTTTTGCCCTTGGCAATTCCGCCCAGCCAGAAAGACCATTGGATATATGACATTTACCGAAGAGAAAATTCACAACTCTATACAAAGAATGAAAATAGATAGCAGTGCTGTTCCCGATAATATTCCATTCACTTTTATGAAGCAATTCCAGTCAACACCCGCTCCTCTTTTGTCAAAATTGATGAATGCATGCCTAAATGAGGGAAAATTGTCCCTAGCATGAAAAAACTCCACTATAATACCTATTTGTTTGAAGGTGAATGACAATGTTTCGTGGTGGATTTCAGCAGTTCGGACTTCCATTGTCTAAAAATTTGTAAAATGATTTGAAATCCCTGAAATAAACAATACAATCGAAATTTAAAAGAATAGCTAAAAATGGCAAATATATTAAGCAAAAAACTTGA
>WOGR01010571.1:0-10874 GCA_015342045.1 Leptinotarsa lineolata
CTGGATTAAATATATATCGGTTCAATTTGTGAGGTTGCAGTCAAAAGCTGGGCTGTTACAAAGAAAACTCTTTGTTATATGTCAAACTTTCGGTGTATTTCACACCTTCGTCAGGACAATAACGTGAGAATAAAATATAAAATGACTTAACGGATAGAAAAACATGAACTCATGAAAGTTAATCAAATTCTGATCAACTTCATCATTTTCAAAACGTTATATATCTGTTCGGTTAATATGAAAATGATGAAGATAGATCCACGGGTTTAGGTTGTCTTGAAGAATACTATCACAGTACATTGAATGGAAATGCGATACCTGTCGTGCATTCCGCGAAAAATTTCAATTCTAATTCTTGAAAATTTCGAAAACCGCCGTCGATTTATAAAAACGAAAGATTATTAGGAAAATTTATGATTCATTAGACGTCAATAGTGGTTTTTAGCAAATGCAGCTGGATAAAGCAAGTGCAAAACTCTGTACCTTCAGTGTTCTTCAAAGCTCGATCAGCTCCAGAAGGGTTCCATAAACGTTTTGGAAAGATTTTTGATCTCAGAGGTGTCGACATATATATATAGATGATATAATTATTTGGGATAATAACAGGGATGAACATGTTGAACGCTCGAAAAATTATAGTGAAGATGATGGAGGTATTAGATGAGTCAATAGTAGCAATAAAAGTGACTTTGATGATTTTGATTCTAATAATGATTCATAAATAACTACGTCTGACAACACTTTGTAAGAAGTACCCGAAAAAGCCATGTTTTTTCAAAGAATAAAAAACCTGATAGGTTGAAATAATAATGTATTGCGTGAATTCGTTTTATCAATTCAGTTCAAGAAAAGTATCCATTTGTATTTCGGACAACCTGAATTTAAAAAAAAATCTGATGGAAAAATTAACACTTTCACACGACAAATAAACAGCAGTCTATCTCCAGCCTTTGCTTTATTTCTATATTCTACGTTTATTATACTTAGATGTGCTGATTGGGTTATACTGACAAGTTGAAAAAAGCTCTATACAAATTTTGGTCTACCGCAGTAATACTGCTGAGCTAATTTCATAATTTCCTTTTTCCACTTTTTCATTTCACAAAGGTTTTTGATATACTGTTTTCATATACTATATAACACCTCACACCATTTGAATTCATGAACGTTTCATATGACTATCGAGAATAGCTAAGTGTTATTTATACTCGTATAATGAAATAATTTTTTTTTTCAGATCAGTTTCTCTTTCTCAGATATTGTACTAGCATTTGGAACATCATTCGTGCTGTATCTGGTAATTGAAGCACCCTTCAGAAATATATTCATGTTATTGATGGCACCATCTGATCACGCCAACAAGACGAAGAATACAAGAGAAACTTCAGAGAATGTGAATGAGACAACCTGTGATAGTCACTTGTGAAATGTATATCTAGAAAAAAATTCATGATTTATGTTGAATCACATTTGAGAGTATAATTGCCAAAGGATCGATTAGCGAATACAAGATGTAACTGTACAATAATAATTTTCAATGCCAACTAACAAAAACTCTAACAAATATTTGGAATATCACTTGAAAAATCAAGTTTTCAAAACGTTTTCAGTATTGACAACGGCGGTAAAAAAATTATGAGTTGGTTAGTAATAACAGCAGTTTTAAAGTATTCTGTTCCTGATTCTGGTACAATAATTGTTTATGAAAGAATTGCTCACGTTCAAAAGTATCACAGGTTGTAAATTTACGAGAAATTGGACTAAAAAGTATACTACCTTGTATCCACAATTTTCAATGCAGAAATTTTGATGATTATTACCAATTTTAGGGGGCAATGGATACTTGTACAATATTTTGAATATGAAAGCATAACTGAACTCACAATACTGTAATATTCAAGAAACTCACCCTAACTGTAGCGGAGTGTAATGATTTCATCTAAATGACGTTCAGATAGGATTGTTCGTTATGGAAATAGGTGAAACAAGCAGGAAATATACGGAACTGTCCTAACCGCAACCCATTCAAAATTCAAAAGCGATGACATCTCTCCTCATGAAGACACCATTTATGGGATCGACAGAAGATTCAATCCTTCAATATCAAATGCACAAGGCTTTCGAAGCTTGGCTTTGCAACTGATCGCCTTGGGAAGCCTCGTTTATTTTTAATATTCGAGAACTGAATTCTCTGTCGATTCCGTAGATGGCGTCTTCGTAAGGCAACATACTTTATTATGAAGATTTGAACAGAAAATGGTTTTTTGCAATTAACTGGAGGAAACCAAATAAGATAACATTCAGTTGGACCTTTTTGAGTTAGTTCACAAGTTTCATTTCAATTCGACCAAAATGGCGGATAATCAAACTGTGTCATCATAGAGATTGTTTTTAGGAATGGCACACGTAGTCACCGACGTATAAATTTGTCAAACACAGATATCGATGAAAATTTGTATATACGTGTTCTATTCATCCTATACTTCATAGTTGAACCAGTACTGGGTATTATTGCTTTCACTCTGGGGATAGAAACCATCCCTTTTCGGAGCTTAAAATGTTTCAGCAGAAATTAGTCCCGAAATTGAGTCATCTTGAAGAAATAGCAATTTTTTGAAAACTAATGAATATACTCTTTTCTGGAAAAAAAGTTGTCGGCCTTCTACTTCTCTATCTTGATACAAAAAATGTGGGAATCTTTCAAAAATTAATCTCTCCTGAGAATATATCCTTTTAATTTCAACAAGATAACTATAACTGATATTTATTCAAATAAGCGAATGAATATAATCCACGTACTGTCATCGATGACATGGGTGGATTCAACTCATTCCATGACAAGAAGTCGTGATTTTATGAACGAAATGATTGTTCCATCTTATAATATTACCCGTATTTGCAACTGAAGAGTGAGAATAGCAGTATTCCATGTAGGTGGAATTCCATTTCTCTCATCGATTATATTGTGTAGGGAATCCTGTGAATGGTATCTGATTCGATTACATTACGAATGTTTGGAATACAAACGGAATAGAGAAAAATGTTTTTCGTATAACTCAGCTTTCATATAAAAGTATTCGTTTCCGAAATATTTTTCTTTTGAGTAATTCAATGTTTATATGGAAATAGCTGTTTACAGATGGCTTCCTCTTCCATTTTGTGTCTGAAAGTTAATTCCTTGCATGATCTACACATCTTCGTATAGAGTTAATTTTTAAAATTGAATACTTTTTTCCTTTCTTTGGAAAATCCCCAATTTTTTTATCAAGATGGAGAAGTGGAAGGCCAAAAACGTTCTTTCCCAAAAATCAATCTCCCCTAAAAATATACTATTTTCAATTGAAGCCCGATTCTTGTGAAACTGGGCACTTCAAATCCGAGCATATTACGAATACATGAATGAAGTGAATTGTTAGGTGGTAACGATTATTTTCAGTGGGGGTGGTAATTATTTGACATAACTGATTTAGTTAATGGGTTTTGATACTATAAACCTTTCTAAAGAACGACAATGATGGTGTTTCAAGCACTTCAGGAAAGTTTCGATAATTTTTTTCTGAAAAATGATTTACTTGTTCGTAACTTCACGTGGAAATTTCAAATTTTAGCGTTTACCAAATTCCAAAAACCTATAACTTCGTTCACGTAAGGTCTATAGACACCACAAAACTGTCGTCCTAATTGTTTTCATAAGCTACATTTTATTTTTATTGGGAATTATTTTTTCGACGAAAGGACTTTTCGAATTATTATCGAGGAATCATCTGAGAACGTGGAGTAATTGGTTAACACTTTCACTCGGGGTGATTCAATAAATATTGTCTTTCAGGAAAATAGAAAGAGGTTGGTTAAAATCATTTCAAAGAAACAGTCTTCGGTGATATTGGCTGAATTTTACAGTATCGTCGTATTTTACCTGCAATTATTGTACCAAATAAAAAAACTTAAATGTTTTGCCACTGTGAACAATTATAATACTTATGAATTGCTTTCCCACTTTCATTTCGAGATCACTTCCATTTTATAACTCAGCAGATGGTACCATGCAGACCGTCGAAAAAAAGCGTGAGAGTTATAGGAATTATTCAATAAGTTGAGAAGTGAAAGTAAGATGCAAACCATGACATGAACAAACGTGTACATATTTAGCTTATTTATTCAATAGGTGATATATTTGTTATATTTTTGTAAATAAATTATAACAAAAAAATATATGGTTTTACTATGACTTTCACAAATGAGACGTGATTAATTTCCAGACTGAGAATTTTATCACTTGTGAAAAAGAAAACGATATTGAATTTTGAAGTTCTAGCAAATCCTCCCGTTAACAGGACAGAGTAGAAGATGTGAGCTGGTTCTAAGCCTCCTCCCATCACCATGACGTCATTGATGATTAATCAATGACAAGTGGTGTAATCAGGGTGAACTTGAAAGATATGTCTGGTGCAAATTTAGGTGTAACCTTGAAAGATATGTCTGGAGCATAGCTGGAAATGTAGCTTTGGGAATATTTTCTTTGTCTGAGACATTTGGGGGTGAGGGTGACGTCATGACAACTGTTTGACCTCGGATCAGATTATCCTTCATGTGAACTGAGTACCAACTTTCTTGTACATAGTACACAAGACACTGGAATTTGCATACACGGTAAAGATATACTTCATGAATATGAAGAATACATTGCATATACGGTAAAGAGTGATGTAAAAGTTTGAAAATGTCCTTATAGGATGAAACTGCAGTAACTTTAGTTACGAATAAAAGTGGTGAAAAACATAGAAAATTTTTATTTCTCATTTTTCATGATAATCTCTTACCGCGTAGTAACGGCTACATCCATCAATTTAGGTAAAGAGTGGGTTCATAATAATCCTTCATGTGTACTCTACACAAACTAGTGTGTAGAAAATACACACACACACACACACACACATACACCAGCTACTTAAAATTCACCAACTTACACGAGCACTCACTTCACCTCACATCTGCACTCCACGAAGTTCCAGCCACGAATGAATACCCACACTGCTTACTGCAAGGTCATCGATTTGGAATGGTGGGGTTGTGTCCCCCACCACTATGACGTCTGTACAAACTAGTTTGCATAGTTTGTACAGTTTATACAGAGTTTACATACACGCACATACACACACATTAGTCACCGAAAATTCACTAACACGAGCACTCACTACACCTCAAACCTCACTTCTGCACTCCACGAAGTTCCAGCTATGAAAGATTGACGGCACTGCTTTCGCCTTCTGCCAACGCATCGAGTTGTGAGTGGTGGGGTCGCCTGTGACTTCGGCTGGCTCTGGTGGGACGCTACCTCTCGAGACAGAGAGTACACACGTCTGCACCCCGTGTTCCAACGACCACTGCCTGCTCGTACCGCCTTCTGTCGACGCATCGAGTTGGAATTAGTGGTGTGATTGTCTATGACGTTAGGTGGCCTACAGCTCCACTAGCAAATGATGTTTGTGCATCTGTTGCACAGATTGTGTTGGGAGGTAGCTCGCTATTCAATACATAAGGAATGAGTATTCTCATGTGAAGTCATTAAAAGAAGACACCTGTGGCAGTTAGAAATTATTTGTGAGTGAATTAAATAGTCTGAAAAAAAGCCCTGTGGAAGAATTTGATCAAATTCGAAACGTCGGCAAGAAAACAATTGTTTTCTTCTGAGAAGAAATTGATCCTGTTACCCAACCAACTTTTTTTTTCAAAAAAATTATTGGATCACTGAATTAGTTAACGAATTAAATAGTTTTTTATAAGAGGTTGATGATCTCTCTCAATATCAGCTGACGTCTAGTGATTTTGTGAGGACATATTGAAAGATGTAGTCCTGTGATTGTGGTTAATCTTCCGCTCGTAGTGATAACCTTCGTCTACATCAGCTCCAGAGTTGTAAAGGAGGTCAATCAGTGAAACGAGTGAGTTTAGATGACGTTGCAACACCTATGTACACATGTAATTGTTGTAATGTGACGATTTCATTGACTCGAATGGATTCTCACAATATGAGCCCATAACATAAGAATAATGCATGCCCACAATTGAGTGACGTTGCTCAAATTATAAAGAGTGCCTTCAAGCGTCGGAGTGCTACATATAGGGTGCAGAGTTCCATTGTTTCCACCAAGTACATATTTTTCTTCAATGAAATCAGAAATTTATTGATCTTCTGGAATCAGCCATTAGGATTCACAAAAAAATCATCAAATTGAATATGGAAGTATTTGGGAGTTACATCCTCCAAACGCAAGACCTGAAGGATACCAAATCATTCAACCCACAAAATAAAACTCTTGACCAAACTACTGATTTGAAATGCTCATTTGATGGATTTCAAAATAATATTATCGCTCAAAAAACTGAATTTCAGGAACGTGATTCAGGTCAACATTTCTACCAAGTTTGAATTGGATGTATTAGTAACTCTGATTTCTATTTTAGGTTGGACTTGTGAGAAAAATCATGTTTCTGGAGGTGAACATCAATAAATTCAGCCCGGTCAGGAGATGTTTATATGTGAAGCTACCTGAATGTATCGAGCGGAGAAAAGCCGTGGTTGATGACACTACGTCCTGCAGTCGATAGAACATCAGAAGTTCCATCATATCCACTTTTCAATACTATCATAGAATAAATATAACTGATCGGGTCGGGGTTAATTGCCCTTCCTCGAACACGGGGGAGTTATAATCAACTTCGATACTAGTGGACTGGATTTCTTGTAGGTTGCTGGTTTTTTGAATGAATTGACGCTGAATCAGTTCGATCAACTAAATATATTTACAATCATTAGCAGCTACCATCTACCACCCTTCCCGTTTCACTTTATAACTTGGAAAAATACAAACGCCAAAATTATCCGAGCATCGTGGATGGAATTGAAAAGGGAAGAGATTAACTCTTAGTAGGAGGAAAAAATGCCAGTTAGGTATCACTACATCGGAGGACAAACTCGACGGACGACAAATGCGTTGTGTCTTTCTCGACCTTTTCTGGGAATTTTTAATCGCCATATGGCAACCGATAAGAGAGAGGGGCGATGTCTGTGGAATTCTGGGAATTCGATGTTGGAGTTGGAAAACACCAATTGAATTGACCGAGCGCGTTCAGAGAAGGCTTGAGAATAATTCAAGTTAGAACTTGATAGTTAATGAAAGATCAGAAGAAGCTTGTTGGGAGCTGTAATTCCAACATATTCCCGCCCCGTTGAAATCTCAGAGATTTCAACAAGTTAAAGTGAGGAAATGACATCAAAACACAACCGCGAAATTGAAAGAGACAAAAAATTGAACTGATGATGCCAAGTAACTAACGCAAAGAACGCGTTACACTCGCTGAGTTGCACTAGGTAATGGGCAGACCTTACTGACAGGCCTGACGAAGACACCTTCTTGAGAGCGAAGTTTCACGGCACGGACCTTTTGGTCAGAGCTAGGAATGATTTTCACAATTCGGGCCAATGGCCACTTTAGTGGTGGGACATCATCTTTCTTTAGTAAAACTAACTCATTAATTTCTGAATTTTTGAAAGGAGACAGCCATTTTGGCCGATTTTGCAACCGGTTGAGGTATTCGACAGTTCATCTTTTCCAAAAAAACTGTTGTATGTGGGAACACCTCTGCCAGAATGTTAGTCTATTCTCGGGCACGTAGGTAGTATCCAATTCTGGATAAGAGGTCAAGCTCCGACCTATTAGGAAGTGGCCAGGAGCCAGGACTCCTAAATTCTGCTGATCACTCGAAATGGGACATAACGGCCTAGAATTTAGAATGGCTTCAATTTGAGCCAATACAGTACTGAACTCTTCGAAGGTGAGTTGAGAATTTCCAATAATGCGATGAAGGTGCTGCTTGGCTTCCTTCACTGCAGCTTCCCACAGACCTCCCCAATGAGAACTGCGAGGCGGTATGAATTTCCATTTAAACCCAGTTTCGGATGCAAAAACCTTCAAGGATTCGGACAGTTGGGACCTAGCGAAAAATTCGCGCAATTCTCGAAGGTGATTTCTTGCACCTACGTAGTTTGTAGCGTTGTCACTGTGGATTACAGCAGGAATTTCTCTACGGGATATGAAACTTTTCAGGGTTGAGAGAAAGGCTTCGGTGGACAAGGAGGAGACTAACTCCAAGTGCACAGCCTTGGTAGCCATACACACGAAGACACCCATGTAACATTTTATAGTAGGTGACTTTCTGAGGCGTGCAGACTTTATCCAGAAAGGACCACCGTAGTCTACTCCTACCTTCTTAAAAGGTCTAAAAAAGTGACTCGATCAGGAGGTGAATCGGACATAATCTTTCGAGCCGCTACGGCTCGGAAACGAAAACAGTTCATGCATTCATGAATTACTCTCTTCACTTTCCTGGTTCCATTCAGAGGCCTATATTGCAAACGAAAATTAGGAAGGACAGTTTGGGTACCAGCGTGACCCAACCGAACATGCTCCCTTTTGAGTAGAAGGGATACTACAGAATTTTTTGCAGGAAGAAGTATGGAGTATTTTTGGGTTTCAGGGACGTCTGCGTGACGCAAACGCCCTCCGACGCAAATGAAACCCTGCTCATTCAGGAAGGGATTGAGGGCTAATATACTTCTGTCAGGAATTGATTTCGAGGATTTTAACTAGAAAATTTCTTTAGAAAAACATTGGGACTGTAAATTGCCAAGGACCAGCACTAAGGCAAAATTTATCTCAGATATGGATAAAGGATCGGACAACTTGGTCTCCTTATTTTCAGAATTGGACAAAAAACGTGAAACATATGCTACTGAGTGTAGTAATTTGTTAAAGGAAGAGAATCTCTGGAATATTCCATTCCAAAATTCGTCTTTAACTTGAGTGCTTGTTACTAGCACTTGTAGCTTGTTTGTATTTTGCTCAAGTATAACACATGGAGGGGTTTTAAGATTAATTTAGACAATTCCAAATTTATTTTCAAGAGAAAATCAGGACCGTGCCACCAAAGCTCTGAATTCAGGAGATCAAAAGCTAATGCTTCCCTAGAAAGGAAGTCAGCGGGATTCTTAGAAGAACGAACATGTCTCCATCGAGCTCGTGGCAAGGAAGTTTGAATTTGGGACACTCGATTGGCCATGAAGGTGTTCCAACGGGATGAATGGGACTGAATCCAGTGCAGAGCTATCTGCGAATCAGTCCACAAATTTACAGATTCGAAAACTAAGCCTTCGACACACAATTCCAGACGAGAGATTGAAATAGTTTTCAGCGGTGCTACTCTGGATTTGGAAGTGACTAAGAGAGTTGTGACAGTATCGTCGGAATAAGTGGTTCTGGAGTACAAACAGGCACCGTAAGCACGTTCGCTGCTGTCAGCGAATCCGTGGATTTGGATTTGTACAATGGACTTTGAGGAAAATGAACATTGAGGAATTTTGAGAATTTTAAGGATTCAATTGAATCGATAAATCCCTTCCATTCTTGGAACAATTCAACAGGGAGCGGTTCGTCCCAGAAGATTTCTGCTAACCAAAGCTTCTGTTAGGAAATTTCTGCAAGAACTTTGAATGCCACCCGTGTCAAACATTTGTGATTGACAACGCCTTGCGCTTAGAAGGGGTATCATTGCAAGGAATTTTCGGTAAAGATTCCAAGATAATCTTAACACCTTGTTGGGGTTGTTCTCCATTTTTATTCCGTATTGGATTGGATTCGGATCTTCACAATATTTTTCTCTGAACTGTGAAGAATTAGATGACCACTTGTGTAATCGAAACCCTGCAGAATTTAACAAACTATTGAGTTGATGATAAGAATCTTCTAACTCGGAAAGGAAATCTGTGCCAAGGAGCACATTGTCCACGTACGTCTGTTTCAATAATGCCCTTTTGGCTAACGGGAAACCTTTACAATCGGAAGCAAGCTCCTTCAGAACTCTGGTTGCTGAAAAAGAAAAGCGACTCCATAAGTCACTGTAGAGAGTTGAATGCATTTAAGCTCTTCTTGGGGGGAGTTTTTCCACAAGATGTTCTGGAGATGTCTTTGCGATGGATTCATTTCAATCTGGTGGTACATTTTCTCAATGTCGCAAGTCAGGACATAAGAATGCTGACGAAAACGGCGAAATATATCATACAGATCTGGGTGTACTTGATAACCCTTGTGTAGAAGATCATTCAAAGAAAATCCAGTAGAAGTTTCAATGGAGCCATCGAAAACTACTCTGAGTTTCGTGGTTTCACTTGACTCTTTGATTTGGCAGTGATGCGGAAGGAAATATTTAATCCCAGCGGATTTGTCGGTGGGGTTGAAAGGAACATTTGTGGCATGTTTCAATGACAAATATTCATCAATGAAGGTGCCATTTGTAGTATATGATGATTTTAAATCAGTACTCAAGCCAATTCATATCACTAAGCCAAATCCTGAACACTCGTACCCAATCAAGATATTCGAACATGAGCCCTATTCATTTGCCTATTTGATTAAATGTTCATAAAATGATGCTTTGTCAAAATTTGTATCGTACAAGGGAGCAGATGCAGCCGAAGATTCCGTTAGGAAAATTTCAGATGATTTGAAAAATATTTATCAAAATCATCTCAGGTTCCCTATTCCTATGGATGCACAAACTCCTGAGATAGAGGAACAGTATTTTTCTGCCACAAACTGTTGCTTTTGATCTAAGCAATTCAGTGATGGTGGAGTTGAAATGAGGGATCATTGTCATCTCACAGGAAAAAAATAGTTCTCTGCTGCTCATTCATCATGAAATTTGAATTTCAAATTACCATGATATGATTGTCACCTATTCATGGGGAAATTGTATAACAACAAAGATAAAGTGGATGTCATCCTACAAACTGAAGAGAAATATATATTTTCCACAAC
>WOGR01010572.1:0-10874 GCA_015342045.1 Leptinotarsa lineolata
TTTATTTCAGGGATTTCAAATCATTTTACAAATTTTTAGACAATGGAAGTCCGAACTGCTGAAATTCACCACGAAACATTGTCATTCACCTTCAAACACTAATAGTTGAATCAATTGAAAACACTTTTCCCCGCCAGTATTCTACCTATCAAACTGATAGTTGAATTTCATCACTTTTGAAAAGTAATATTCATGACAGAATAAGTATGTGTGGGTTAATCACAATGTTAGCAAAATATAATTTCTGGACCAAATCAGTTAATTCCAATTATTATTTCAGGTTTGCAGATCTCAAGTGACGAACAGAAAACGGAGGTAAGAAAAACATGATTTGATTTTTCCCTAATTAGAAGTCTTCCTGAAACAGAATACAACTGCGATACTCATTATAAGTTATACAATGCACATAAGGGTAGCATAAGTCATATTTTGTTCAATTTACCGTGAGCGATATATCAAAATTTTATGTTACACTAATGATCGAAAGTCGTAAACATGTTATTTGAAATGAATATTTTCATCCGCTTCATTCAATTGGTTGATAACCTACATACTTATGAGTTTTGGATTCTTCATGATTTTTATGAAACTCATAATATGCTCATGAAATGATATCTTTTATCCTGAAACACAAATATAATTCAATGCATTCTCACATTTTTTGGGAAGGCCATCATTTGAATAAATATTTTCTGTCAATTTTCCTATGAATTTTCTCTCAAATTCAATCGAAGCAATACGTGGAAAAACATTTGAAATAAGTTTTTCATTTTTAACATCCTGAATTTTTATTGATATTCGTTATTTTTACATCGATGAAGAAATAGAAACACAAAAAACCTTTCGAAAATACCATTATTTTTTCGAATCACTATACAGAGTAGGGCGCGGTGCACAATGAAGACACTTGTTTCATGGTACTGATTTCGTTATTGTTACTTAATTTTCTCGCAACAGAAAGATATCATCAACACTGACACACAGCGTTAGATGAAACTTTGATTTCATTAGGCGTCCTTTATACTATAAAAAATTGTTTAATGAAACTGGTTTCATGTAAAGAGTTGCAAGAAAAGCGTTTCATTGGAATGTGCATACTGAAGCAATGGTTTCACATCAATTTCGTGATGGATTCTGACGACTATGTGCTTGTGTTGTGGTGGTGGCTAAAAAATGAGAAAAAAATGGAAGTCCTGGGTTCACCTGTCGATCAGGCATCGAAAGCACAGCTGTTTTGTTGTAGCTCGTGAACTAAACAGATATCCTGATAAATTCAAGGATTTTTATGGATGTCGAAGCCACTTTTTGGTCGCATTGTCTCATTAGCAGCATAGATCTGGGTTTAATTTTTTTCTTCGCAGGAGGTCTCATCGACCCAGTTCCTTGTGATAGTAGATTTTTTGGTTAATCACATATTTCTGTTTTCTCATTTTCCACATCGGAATCCTCTTCTCCCTGAATTTCACTTAACACTTCATCCCTTTTGCTTTACTCTTTCATGTTAAAAATGAACAGGCGTGATGTTTTTCTGCTACTACAATCAACTTGACTTGAAATATATCTGCCATCGCAGCTGGTTTTTTTCCACCTACATAGAATTGAAAAAAATCAAATATACTTGGACTGATGGAACGTGGAACGTAAAACTGAAGCAATGATTATTCAATGAATTCCTTGAAACCCAGTTTCCTGCAATCATTGGAACTGAAGTTTCATCAAACGTTGTGCACACCAACCTATGTTAGTCTCATAAATTCAACTCCCCTCTATCCAACCACCAACCTGAACGTGATGAACTGAATGCACCCTACTGTTTCTCTCAAGATCTTCAGCATCAATGGTCATGAAACAACCATCGGCATAAGCACATAACATAAGTTGAACAGAGTTATAACCTCCAAAATCTAAATTGGTGTAGCTAGAGTTTTTGTAGCTTCTTATTTCAACATCCTTTCCATCCATAGAATCTAGGCAGTTGCGCAGACTCCAAAGCTACTGATAGCTATGTGCGGTGTACTCACATATTCTCATCAGAAACAGGCATTCACAATGGCTGCAAACATTTCCAAATACCACTAGTTGTTTCAGCTATAACCAAACCAATAGTTCGGTGACCTTCCATGCAATATTGAGCTAAACACTCAAACGAAATGCCTGCAGACGGATATCTTAAAAGTTGAAAATTTTGTGAATAAAATAGAATGGAGGTCATGGAGTAATTGATAATAATTCAAGTAGTGAAGTAAATGACATATTTTCAATTAACTCAATTTCTGTTTTCGTGATCTACCTGGGAACCTAGCATCTCCACCTTTTCAATCATCAACAACTGCTCCCAATCACTATTCAATTTCTGAAGACTTCAATATTCCACAACGGGATCAACTCTCAACTGAACTGGAACCATTCCCCTCAAAGAAACAGTTGTAATGATTTTTTCCTTATAATATTGATTTTTGATCACTTCAAACAACAATACCTCATCAACACAGGTCATATCGTTACATACTACTCAATAATTATTGAAAACATTTGGAAGTAATGAAACTGTCTTCACTCACTCCAGTGTGATCGTTAATATCTCCTCAGCACTCAGAGGCAACCTCCAGTAAAAATGGCTTCGACATCTGAAAAAATATTTAAATTCATCAATATCTCTGCTCAGTTTGCGAACAACAGCAGAACAGATGTGCTGCCGATCCCTGATCAATAGGTTAACCCACGAATTGCGTTTTATTTTTTAACTCTTAGGCAGCACCACAACACAAGCACATCTCGTCAAAATCCATCACGAAACGAATGAAAAACCATTGCTTTTGTGTGCACGGTACAATAATTTTTTTTTTAACTCATTACATGAAACTATTTTGATGAAACAAGTTTCTCTAGTATGCATCTCGCCTAACTAGTATCATTCCATGATGCAGATTCATGCAGAAAATCTTTGAAACTCAATATTGACTTAGTCTTCAAGACATCGTATGAAAAAGTTATTGGCTGGTGTAGGTGTAATGTGCCATGTTCACCACTGTCGAAGAAAGACAAATTTATCATTTTTTTCGAAGATAATTAGCTTATTTCGTGAGTTTCATTTTTTGTTTCATTTAATACTCATCATACTACCCGACTCCGCAGTGGTGGAGGAGAAATTAAGTTTAATTTTATTTTTGATAGTATTGGATCAACTTGTAACTGATGACAATGACCTCCATTGAAATCCACGGTATGTTGAGAACTATCGATTTCGTTTTGAAATAGATTGCCTTTTAGGTTTCTGGATTTGGCAAGCCTAGTGTTGCAATCTGGCACCTGACAGCCCTATCGTGAAGTTGGACATTTTTGAGGTTTACGTACTCGGAATGTTCTGACATAAGAGCGCTATTTGTGTTATTTACAGTAACTCAAAAGATAGAATTGAATCGTGAACATTTTTGTGCGATTATTTTTTACAACTTTCGACTTGGATTAACTCAGCAACTTAATTCAATTTTGGGCAATGGATCTCCATCAAGGACCACTGTTTATGGATGGTATAGTGAATTCAATCATGGTCGTTTTACTCCAAGACGAATTCCGTGAGGGTCGTCCAAAATCAGTTGTTATTCCGAAAACTATTGATGCTGGGCGCGAACTGATATAACATAATCGTCATGTGACCTATCGTGAGATTGAGACAATTTTAGGTATGAGTGGGACCAGCATACATTCAATATTGCATAAACATTCGACTGTCAGAAAAAATTTGTTCCCGTAGGATCCCACACAATTTGTCAATCGCTCAAAAAAGGCTCGTGTCGATTAGTCGAAGGAAATGCTCAACAATACGATCGCGGTGCTTCGAAACACGTCTTCAACATCGTGACAAGTGATGAATCGTGGATTTACGCGTATGAACCCGAAAGTAAACAGTAGTCGACTGTATGGGTGTTTCAAGATGAGCCAAATCCAACAAAAATTGGGCATGTCTCAACCGTACCACTAGTACAACACAGAACAATCAATTCTGAGTGGTATACAATCATTTGTTTGCCAGTTGTCTTTTAAGAAATCAGGAAAACTAACCGCCGAAGACGGATCACTCTTCACCACGACAATGCGAGCTCTTACACATCGGCGCAAACAACTACATTTTTGAGCACCCAAAACATCGATTTGATGAGTCATCTGCCGTATAATCCTGACTTGGCAACGAATGACTTCCTTTTATTCCCGTACGTGAAAAACAAACTGGGAGGTCAACATTTTTCGATACGTAAAGAAACGGATGCTGCATTCAGAATGCATGTTTTGGAGATACCTCAATCAGAGTGGCAAAAGTGCTTCGACAATTGGTTCAAACTCATGCAAAAGTGTATAGATCTTCATAAGGAATATTTTGAAAAACAGTGAAGTGATTTTCAATGATTAATATTTGTTGTTGTTCTCTAATCCCGAAATATTAAAGGCAACCATGAGTACCTATTCACTCAAAGACAAACAAATTCTGACTTTGAACTTTCAAATGAATATATTATATTGTTGACAGTTGATTATTTTACAATCATAAAAGTTCGATCCACCAGAATTTAACACCTTTTTAAGGGTTTCAAGAATTGGTTTGGTGAAACGAATGTCAAAAGGAGTATAATAGTTGTAAGACGTGGAAGATGAGTTTTTTCAAAATATATTTTATGCCAGTGACCTCAATCCTACTTTTATTTTCATATATTCAAAATGATGAACCGTCAACGATCACTCACTCAGAATGAATTATACGTAAATACATACCGCTAGCATGAACAGTTCTATCCATTTATTCATTATCAAAAATTTTAATCGAAAGTAGATCCAGCGTCTGGTTCAATAATTCAGGTTGATTCTGGAATAATGAACAAAATTTTGTAATTTTGGTAGATCCATGAGGTAGATAGTGAGTGAAATGACTCGTATGAGAAACTAACAGCATAAATGATTCTCATACAAGTTATGGATGCAAAATGATAGTGTATCAGTCAAAGATTACCTTGAATGTTTCCATGCAGATAGACTACCTGAAGAAGGTTTTCAATATGGACATTTTCACCGCTCACTTTAACGTTTGTTTCATAAACTACACCTCAAGATTTGATCGAGGTGTAGTTTATGAAATTACTATAGATCTTCATCAAGTAACGAAAGAATGAATCAGAAAATCTAACGATAGTGACAAAGTCAACATTTTCCAATCCAATGTGTTGTGTCTTCGAACGATTCGTATGACAGATCGATCAAAAAGATCGATCGTTATCAGGAAGAACAGAAGTGTGCCATACGTAAGTTCCTGTTTTTCTGAAAAAATATCTGAATCATACACTCAGAAATACTTGTACGTAATTTCATATCGGATGCATAAACGGTGCGTTCTGAAAAGATCATCAATATGAGAATCTCCTTGGTGAACTTCTTTTGAATATATGATACTTATCCACGAGAAACAGTTCGAGTTCCTCAGTTGCAACATTACTTCACAGCTGGTTTGATTGGTAGAAAACATCGTGCCAGAAATGATTGGTAGCAAACTAGAGATCCAATAGCTAATGCTGTTGAGGTTTTTGGAAGAAGAAGACGAGTTCATCAACGAATGGTGGCGAAATGAATCTTAAAGTATTAGTATTCACAATTATTATCTTTGGAGAATCGCACGTTCTCTAAGATGCAGTTATGAGCCAATTTCGGCCATAGCGCAGAGTGTGGAGCATTCGCTAAATGATTCTCAGAGAGCTCAAATATTCGTAGATTATTTTCGAAGTATCCAAGACATTACCTTCGATGATGATGACGAAAACATAGATATCATGAGCATAGAAATGGAAATCGTTTTTTTACTGTTCGAGAAATTTAATAACTTCACTGCAATTCCTTCGTAGTACAAATAACAGCACGTCTATATGCTTTGTAGAGGAATTGAGGAGGGGTTGATGGGATTGAAAGTATTTCATACACACTCTGCCAAATGATAATACTGTTAGGTTATTTATTTTCATCTTGTGACAGCATTATCATGCAGGAGTAATATTCATTCATAAATTTCGTAAACACGAGGATCTCGCTCGTCAATGCGATTAAGAAAAATCGTCGATGTGAGATTTTCCTCAGTAAACTTCTTCGCCTGAAGAAGAGGAAACTCAAGAGTTTGAGTTCCTGGGTTGCAACATTACGTCCCAGCTGGTCCACGTAGTGGAGGAGTCTTTTCATCCAGAGAAGAGTATACAGTAGAAGGTCCAAATGAGAAATGACTTTGAGCCATCTATTTATTTCATGAGATGTGTAGTATATGATATTCATTGTGCTGGAAATGTCCAGGCCTGGCTATGATAGATTGAATATTCAGAATTGTTTCCAAGATATCAATCATTTGTTCACATTTGTTCACATCATTTTACTAATTTGAAGTATGATCTCGTAGAATATAAAAACTTTGGGTTGGTTATTTTTGCTGGCAGATATCAACAGGTAAGTTGATAGAAGTAATTCATATCCATTGCCGAAACGTATTTTTCGCTTGACGACTCTGCAATTTATTTTTAATGTGGAACTTTCTCACGTTCAAAAATTTGGGTATCCACAGATCGAGAAACATAGCTTTACAAATGAATATTGAAAAGTTCCTTGATATATTCGAACTGTGTCTATTTTTGCGACACTATTATAGCCTGGATGAGTTTTAATATCATGCCCAATATCCACAAGCAAAGAGGCAAGTTATCACATTTACTGACAATTCACCCTCCGAAGCTTGAAGCCAAAAATTTGTTGGACTTCAGTAGGGATGAACTACGATGTCTAACAGGCCTCCTTCCAGGTCACTGTCGTCTGAATCATCATATGCAGAGACTCGGACTGTCAGAAGACAGTGTGTGTCGCCTCGGTAACCTAACCTAACATAATTGTCAGAGATTCTGCTGGTTTTGCCGCGGAGAGACTTCTTTACTGATATCACCTCTTACCTATTAGCACTTCTTCAAATTTTTTTGAAGTATAGCGTCTTCATGAAATAAACTAAGCTAGACCTAGTTTAATATATTTTAAGTTTTTTTTTCAACAAAGGTTTATATTTGATGAATATTTCTCACATTTTTGGAATGATCTTTTCTTTTCTCGATATTATTTCCAGTATTATTATTATTATTGTATTGTATTATTACAAACTCAGCACCTCTCTCTTGTTTCAGAAGGGTCCTTGCCGGATTCCAACATTCGGCTCGAGGATACCCCAGATCCAACCTCCGCAGGGCGCCGCTGTCAGCGGCGAAATAACCGCCAAGCATCTAGGCAGGCGCGTGCGCGCAGGAGAAAAAGAAGGCATCCTCCGCTTCGTCGGTAACGTGAACTTCGCGAAAGGCTCGTGGTGCGGCATAGAACTAAACGCCCCGGTCGGTAAAAACGATGGCAGCGTCAACGGTGTCCGCTACTTCGCCTGTTCGGGCCGCCGCGGGTTGATGGCGCCACTGTCCAAAGTCGTGCTAGTCGACGGTAGCTGCGATAGCTTGAGCGACAACAGCTCAGGGCCGTACTCCATGCTCTTCATCCAACCGAAGGTTGGCAAGACTGAATACACGCTCGCCAGGGCTGCCAGCCACGAGGCGTTAACTAACGAGACTTTCTGCAAAAGGGCGGCAGAAGACACTTTCGCTATAGCCAGAGATAGAACCTTCGATTTGGAGGGGAACACCAACAACACCGTGGTGGTGAATAAGGACTGCGGCAATCAGACCGTCATCAAGTGCAGAGCTGAGGATATCAGACCTAAATTGTCGGAGATCAGTAAAAAGCGAACTAACGAAACATTCGACATCCCCAACCTCGCTGACACCACGGTAACTAAGGAAGATGAACAAAGCGGCACTGCTGGCAACCTAACGTTTTCACCCATCAAAGGCTCCTGCGAGAACCTTTGCAGCGGGGAGGTGAAAAGGCGAAAAACCTCCAGTACCACTACCGAAACCTCTCCCAGTAAACCTTCCTCGTTGCCACAGCTACATAGCGTCCTACCCGCAACCCCTTTGGTGCTCAAGACGTTCACGTTCTCTACTCCCGTGAAGTCCGAGTTCAAGGAGCCGTTTATAGTGAAGCAGCGCATAAGCGACATACAAGCGAACGATGAGAGTAGTAAGCGCGACTCGCTCGAGTTTGACGAATCGCTTGGAATCCTCACACCTGATCAGATGATGAACACCAACCATTTTCCAGGAACTCAGACCCGATCGCCCAGTCTGGAGTACGAATTGAACCTATCCGATTGCTTCAAAAACGGTGTGAAGTCGGAGTTATCCAGCCCTAGAGTGGAAAGTCTAGAACTGGACGAGGAAAGAGTCAAAATCGAACCTAAAGCGGAAGCCGCAATTGAAGAGGAAGTGCCCAATCCACTGAATAAAGCGGACGAGTCCAATTTACCAAATTTGAGGTTCAAAACCCCTGACATAGACATCCTTCCAGTCAAGGAGCTCAAGGACGAAGTGCTGAGCCCAATCCTCACCGACTACAGCCTGGGCATAATCGACGAGCAGATCTTCTCGAATCGAACTGACACAACGATGAACATGGAGCTTCCCCTGGACTCTGTGGGACGAACGGTACTTCTCCGCTTAGATGAAACCCCCTCGCCGGAGGAATTACCCCTGGATCCGATGCCGACGGTTGAAAGCGAGCCTAAAACGGAACCGAGCAAGTCGAAGACGTCCAACAGCTTCGTAACGAGCATTACTAGTATCACCAGTTTGGATACCGGATACCAAGGCGATGGTGAGATGTCCAGGCCGGCCAGTAGGTGCGCTGATAACTCTCCTTTGACAAGGAGGCCTCTGCCCAGGCCCCAAGCTCGGAGGCCTGATCCCATGACGGATTCAGACTTCTACACAGAGAGCGACGCTGATAACCATGAGGAGAATCACTTGAAGGGGGACCGACGCGCGCAAGTTATTGATGGAACCCTATACGGAGTTGATCCGCAGGCGGCTGCTGATATCTACATGAACAACAGGGAGAATATGGATTCGAGCGGGATATTCACAGACATAGAAAGCAACCCCAGGAACGAGGAGACTTTGCAGGCTCCTGATGCCTCTCCCTCAGACACGAGCACGAAGACTATCTCGGAGAACAGCCAGGGCAACCTGCAAGAGGTCCTGGACAAGAACATCGAGAACAAGGAGTTGGACAAGGCGAAGGATTATCCCAAGAAGCGCAACGCTCCCAGCTCTGGAGTACTGAGCCCTTCAAGTTTATCTTCCCCCAGACATCTGAAGGAAGAGAGTGTTACGAAGAAGTACAAAATGCCGAAGAGGGACGTGGCTTCTAAAGTGAAAGCTATGCTCGAGCCCAGTAGAGTTCCGACTGCCGACAAGAAGCCCAGTAAGAAGCCTGTCGGCAGGTGGGATGCTGTTATGAACAAGATAAGTAAAAGCGACCAAAGTAAGGCAAATTTGAAAGAAGTCAAGTCGAAAGTGTTTAGTGAAGTGAACGTGAACACGGGTGTTGGACAGAGACTCGATCCTTCGAGGAAGCCTATCAACAGGAGCCTCGGAAGTCAGAAGAGTCCAAATAATAAAATGTGAGTAGAATCTTGACATTTGTTGTATTCTAGATAGCATGACTTGAAGAAATGATGCTGCGATGTTTAGGAACTTTATCCCATTTCAGATACACGTATCCCACTTCTGATTTAGTTCTTTGAATACTTGTTCCAAGTCCTCATGTTTTCCACAGACTCTGAAATTTGAATATTCTACCCTTTTGAGTCTTTCTCATTCGCACGCTTTGTTACCTAGTTATTAAGTAATTCGATCTGGTAGTATGTTGTGTTTAATGCATGCTGTTTATTTCAGTTGTACCACTCCAGTAAAAAGGCCTGGTTCTGCTCAGAGTTTGCCATCATCTGAGAAGTGAGTAAAAGCGGCATTTTTTATGTAAAAACTAGCTAAACTGCATTGTTTTGCCACATAAATTATTTCTATCAGAACAATAACACTTACAAATAATATTAATCTCTTAATGATATAGTGAGTACAATATTTTTCATTAGTACATGTTTAGCTAACACAAACTGGATGGTTTGCTCACTTGAAAGCATGCCACGTATAATTGTCCCTCAAATCCAAGTCACAAACGGACATTGTTTGGCCTTGGGACTTATGCTGGCTTCGACAACGTTTTCTATTAATTTTTTAATGACTAATCGCGTGCTGTTGCACAGCCGTGGGGGATTCAAATTACGGAGCGATCCAACCTCCAGTTGTAAATGATGCGGTGGTATGCCTGGCAAATCCAAAGGATTCAAAAATTCTGTTGGATAATTCACAGCTTCGGTGGCATCGCGAACTGTATCTACACTTGATGGATAAACATTGATAGTGGCCGAAAATTGTGTAGGCAGTGAGAGAAGGCTTATTGTGTGAGAGAGACAGGGGACCGGCTTCGTTCTCATTCCTAGTTAACTTGATTTTTTTCAAATGGGAAGGGGGTGGCTTGTCGGCTTTTTGTGAAAGTTCATTTTCTTACGAATAATTTGATGCCACACACATTCACTTTATTTTCTCTAATTTTTCTGAATAATTGCAAGAACATTCCACGTTTATTTGTGGAAATCATATAATATATGGATACAATTTCAGAGTTCCAATCTAGTAAACATCAGCTATTTTATTTTCTTGATAATTATGTATTTCATTGCATAGTTGATGTAGTCTGATGAAAAAGAAAAACGTAGTATTCAAGAAATAAACTTTCCATAATTACCATTGAATTACTTTGTAGTCCAGAAAGAAGGATTGCTGAATGGATACTTCATACAAAGTAGAAATGAGTCATTGGCCTAGACTAGACAAATTTCGTCAACGTGTACGTCACGTGTACGGCGC
>WOGR01010573.1:0-10874 GCA_015342045.1 Leptinotarsa lineolata
ATGTTTTGGACCAGATAGAGATAGGTATAGGAAATTATTAACAAAAAAGTATTAAAATACTAGAGCGATTCCAAAAATGAATTTTCAGAAAGATCATGCTTTGCGTTTTCCAGAAACGTCTAACCTACCATCGACCGTGAGTCACGCTGTCTATTTTTGTATTCAAACAAGAATTTTTGTCATTTATGAAATCATATATTTGATAATAATATGTTGCCACCTTTCAAACTACTTCAAACTGACAGCTATACCCAAATTTTCAAAATGAAACACAGGACTATGGGATAGTATAGTCATTTATTTCAGAAATTCATAGCGAACATTGAATATAAAGTTGAAAATGTTTGACTTTCAGAATCAAATATACTGGGTATTTCAAAGGTAATTCAAACTAGGTAGAACCCCCTTTTCAAAATTAAAAGCAATTGATTGTCTTGGTTGTTTTCGAATAAACTATTCACCCACACCGAAATCGATGGCAGTGAAAGTTCAGTATAACTTGTTCTGAAAAAGGCACCTCTACAATCAACATTTTTCAATTTGTGAATTGGCAGCTATGATAGGTTTAAATCCCGATTTTTTTATTCGGTGAATTGAAGTGGAAAGTATACCTGAACTAGCCAGAACTAGCCTGAGCTAGAAAGAGTTGTCGAAGATGACTTTGTTAAAGCTAATGATAATGTCAAATGCAGTCGTAGTCGAAACATCAGGCATTCAACCTTATAAACCACGACAAAAAACCCGAAAAGTAGTTGTTGAAAAAATTGTCAAAATCTGTTTTTCCGTTAACCAGATATCGCCTCTCTACGGACGACGAGTTGTCAACTTTCAACGTGCAATTTACAAGCCACAAACGAATATTAATTGAAACATTTGTTTTAAAATATTTGATTTTTTCAAAATCTGAAACTGTAAAACTTTAAAGATTCAGTTCTCCATTTTCTTTCAACAATAAAGAAATTTTGCGTTTGGCTGTAAAATTGAGTTCGATAATCACAATAAAATGTATTTATTTCTTATTGTTTTTTCAGATATATAACCTTCCACAATCTGAAAAATAAACAAAGCTAATTAATTAGAGAATATGCTGAAAGTCCAATTAGCCAGTAACTTGTCGTATTCATACATTTTGACTACAAATCAACTGAAAAAATTAAATATTTATATTTATCTTTTTTCGTTTTCAGAATCTGAAATTCACTTCAAAACTTTCGCCTCAATTTTGTTAATTTTTCAAATTGTGGAATATTATATACCCAAAAAACAGAAGTAATGAGTCCTTCAAAAAATATGTCTTTCAAAGAATAATGCATTTATCATTTGCACCGCAATGTATAGGTACGAATTTGCATTTCTTATTTTTAAATAACTAAATTTTTTTTGGTCCACTATTCGATATTTTTTATTATTTCACCCGATGGTGAATTGAAACGTGTGCTTTTTCTATTTTTGTTCACTAAAAGTAAACTTTACTCCTAATCGGTCATTTAAGAAAATTATGTTACTAATGTTTCTAGACCAAACAGTAGAACCTAATAATCCTCCAATGAAAACAACACGTATTTATTTGTTCGGATAAGTTTATAACAATATCTCTTTAAAATCACCATTCAATTTCTCGAATAAGCTTTACTCTTTCAACCTAGAAAATATAATATTTTTTATGAACAAAACTTAACTATCAATCAAAATGACATTTTGTTTTTTGTCCCTGTTGTATATTATGTAGCTTAGCAACAGTTTAATTGCTGCACTATAAAATTTACTATTTTATTTTGACATTTCGAAAATTGTATTATTCATATATTTCATATAATGTGAGTGTAATCGCTTCATACGAAATTTTTTAGTTCTACAAAACTCCACGATTATTACACTCAACGGAGTAGACTACAATTATACTTTATAGCAGCAAAAGGAACATTTCGAGAAATAGTTTATATTTTTGATCGCTCTAGCTTTGACTTATTTGTTACAGAGTTTCGGGTAGCATGGCTTTGGAAACAGATACTATTGCGAAGGAATGTTACGATTTTGCCTCCACTATAGAAAACAGTAAACTGGTGATAGTGAATGAACCCTTAACGATATGTGGCTCCGATAGCTCTGAAGATGACTGCACAATTGTCAGCGAATCGTGCTCAAAATCAGATCAACTCGTCCAAAATTTTGATATACCCGAAATAGTATTCGATGGTAATAATTTTCAATTTAGTGGTAAACAAGGATCTTCCAATTCAAAGGCAAACTTGTCCCTTACTGACCATAATATGAACGATGGATTGGCTGTGTTAGAAATTTTATGTTCTCACAACGTCGTCGATTGTCCAGAGTTCGTTGACATTGCTAATGTGACAGGAGTTTTAGAAGCACAAACCTTAATTGAAGATACAGAAGTCCTGGAGCTGAGTGATGATGACGATGACGTTGTGTTTGTTAAAGAATATAAGGAAGTCAAGAAAGCGTCACCTGAGAGAATTGTTGATTATCCTGCTGATGATAATAAGCTTCTCAAGATAAGGAGAAATCCAGTCAGGAATGCGAGGAATAAATCTAGGGATCTATCGAAGGACTTGCTCTACGAAGAGGATTTTGCCATTCTGGATGTAAGCGATAATGAATTGGATAAAAAAGAAAATAAGGTATATGAAATCGCATATTTTCCAAATCTTACCTTTGAAAAAATGCCGTTATATGTTAGTTATATAATCATCTATATTTTTCAAGTCTTTTAACTTGTCACTTGACAACTTGATTTGTACAACAAAATTAAATGTTGAGGAAAAACCAAAAAAAGATAAAAATAAGTCATTTTACTCCATACTATTCCGGTGACACCTAATATTTTGATACAGTGTGTTTCAAACCCATGAATGGGGTCAGTGGAACATCAAATTCGTTTTTGAAAAAATTGTGTCTGCCATTTCATTGGCAAGCATTCATGAAATTGAAATATGCTATTGGTTTTTGTTTTGATTTCAAGCAATAAGTAAACACCCATCAGTAACTGTCATTCGTTGTCTGTCAAAAATGGCATTGGCAAAAGTCGTTGGAAAAAGTTGTTTCTTTTGAAGTTTTTTGATCTATCATATAAGTGGGGACGTAAATAGTCCCCTCCTATTAACGTTGAAACGGAAATAATTTACGTAGATGTGTATCATTTTCGTACTTTTTGATAAAAGAATAGTGCTGCATCACTCGTCGTCGAGGGGTCGCTAACAAGGTATTTTTAAATAGAAAGGGGGTATTGTGATATCTCCTTTGATAGGTCTCGGAATGGTCTCTAGTGGTTAGACGAAACATATTTTTGAAGATGTTTTATAACCAGACGATTCAGGCATGATTCAAAATTATTTTCCTTTATACAAGGTGTTCCTAAATAATGTACATCAAAGTTAAACTTTTTTCAAATGAAACACTTCTCATTTCTTTTATAATTTCTATGATGATTTCGAAGATGACTTTCATAAAGGTTATCCGTTCCCAAATGCAGCCGATTTCGAGATATTGCAATTTTTCTGGAATATCAGAGTGTATGAAAAACTCCATTTCACATAAGGTGCATTAGAAATAGGAAATAATTTTTGTTCAGACTGCCAGTCGATTCGAACGATTTCTTCACGAGTCAATTCTGATCAAGTTCAAACCTTACTATCCTTGATTTTTCAAACGGAACACCCCATGCACTGTGACTCCAATGCTTTTTCATATATTGCCTTGTGTGTTTTTTTTGTGAATAAAATCTGTTTCTATTCCAGAACAAACTGAATACGAAAAAGTGCTTTTCGTGTAATTCAATGTTCATATGTTCGAAAGTGGTTGTTTTGAATGGGCTTTTTCTTTCAGTTTTCATCTGAATGAAATTTCTGGGCATGATGTACGAATCCTTGTGAATAGTATGATCGGATGATCACCCGAAGACGATTGTGGATCCTAACAATCGAAACGTCGGGAAGTAACTTGGCTTGATATCTAAATTTTTATTTCCTTTTTTATTTAATTGTTCAATTTTCAATTTTTTGCCTGTATTTTATTTCACTACAATCTCATTTTAGTGTTTTTTTGCTTAACATAATTGTTATTTTCAGCTATTCATTTTTAATTTTAAATTGTATTGGTTCTTTCAGGAATTTCAAATAATTTTATATCATATTAGACAATGGAAGTCCGAACTAATGAAATATATCCAAAATTTCCATCTTATCTTCTACCTACTTACCTACCTACCTACCTTCTAAGTCAAAACTTTGTTCAATTCATTTCGAGCATTACATATACTTATATACATGGTTTTCAGCCCCCGGAGAAAAAATCTACAGCTTCGTCGCAGTTGCCCAAGGAATGGCCCGTAAACGTCCACGAGCGCCCCGAGTACAACTCGGCAACAAATACTATAGAACCCCTAGATTACACAATAAGGGACATTCAGAGAAAAACAGCTGCCAAGAAGATCAAGATTGATGCATCCGTTGTTCAGAAAAAGGGAAAGAAAAAACCCGTCAAACGCCGAAGGAAACCCCGCACTGTACCTGAGGTAGAAAAAGTGTCTTTAGAAACTTTGAAGCCTTTAGTTAATTCAACGACAGACATGCTGAAGGACTTTTTCATAAAAAGCAAACAGCATAAAGATCTCACTAATTTTACGTCTGATATTTGTACGTTTGAAAATAAGGTAGCAATTTTGAGAAATCAGGCTCTGTTATTTTCTGTCGTAAATAACTTAGACCAAAATGAGGTTGTAGAAAAATTTAAGCAATTAAATGTAGAGATTGAGGCCAAAGACTGAAGATTGATAATATGTATGATAACCAAGAGAAATGTTTTTAAGTTCCTTATGTTTTTAGTTCGTTAGTAGTAAGTTTTGTGATGTTTATGCAGGCATTTTAAATAAAGATTTCTGTTTTAATTACGATTTAACTCTTGAGTATCCCTTCGAATTCCTCAGCTGAAATAGTATGAAAAGTTACTTCGCTATATTTGTAAAATATATGCAATTTCTACTTTGATGATCCATCGAATATCATGACTTGATAGGTAGAATTTGAACCTGTGACGTAAAATGAATCTAAAGAAAAGACTTTCCGGTGTGGATAAAGTGTTTTCTTTAGCTGTCGCAGCTGATCTTCATGACTATGGAAAGCGATAATACTTTTTTTCCGTGGGTTCGACAGTATACCGTTGATCTCAACTTTATTTACTGTTACACTGACAATACAACACAAACGCTTCAACTGAAACTTCAGACTTATACTCGAATGTCTATCGCCTTATCCTTATTAGATCACTTCGTACCGCACTTTCAACTAAACTGGCCCCATCTTTCTGTTGGTAGTGTTTATAATATCGTAATGGAAGTCTCTGGGAGTCTCTCGAAGCGATGCGATATCTAGAACGATCGAGAAGCGCCAGTCGAGTTTAGCGCAACCTTGGCCAAGTCATAGTCGATTGACGAATATCAGCGGCGACCGTTGTTTTTTTTTCAGGGGATATTTTGCAACTGTATCCCCTTACCTGAGGTTCGCATCAAACAACATTTCAACTAACAATTGGATTCTGTACACCAGATCGTTTATCTTCTTGTTCACCAAGCAAGGTCCTTGCCATGTTCTCTGCAATTTGGAAAACAAACCTTTCCGACGTTTGGGTTGATAGAGCCACACTACATTGCTCTCCTTGAAGCTCACCCGCATCGATTCTTTGTCGGATCTTATTTTCATTCTGTCGCTGGAAAGCTGTAACTTGAATCTGGCAAATTTGTGTACAATGTACAGTCTCTCATTCAGGCCATTCACATACTCTGAAAGGAGTACCTCTTGAATTTCTTCAGTTCTTGACCAGTTAACAACACGGATGGTGTGTAACCTGTCGCATTATATTGGGAGCTCCGGTATGCCAACTGAAAGAGAGGAACCAATTTATCCCAGTCCTTTTGGTTTTCGGAGACAAATATCGACCATTCCATCGGACTTTGGGTGAAGAACGGGCTGTTCTTGTCTTCTTTATTCCCAAAGTCATAATTTCCTTACATATATCCGATTCGAAGTTGCGGCCTTGATCCAAGTATAATTCCTGGGGTACTCCCTATCTGGCAATTACGTTCTGCAATAGAGCTCCTGCAACCGTTCATAAAGGAGTTTCTACTCGCTATATTATCACGTCTGGTGGAAAGTTCTCCTGGTAACTGGGTCTACTTGTCCTCCTACCGTTGAAAAAAATTTGCATCCGGATGTCAGGCATGGTCTTCTTGAGAGGCTATCTGCGTTTTTGTGACTCTTTCTTTTTCGATGTCGAATTTAAAAATTGAAGGTTTGTGGATTTTCGAGCCACATGACTATTTGTCTTTCATGGATATTGAAATTGTAGAACTACCGAAGAGCTGAGTGGTCTGACCTGATCAAGAATTTACGGCCATATAAAGAGGAGTGGTAGCGATACACCGCTTTGACCACTGCGAGGAGCTCTTTTCTCGTGACGCAGTAATTTCTTTCGGATGTTCCCAGAGACTTACTAAATTAGCTAATGACTTCTTGTACCTGAGAAAGTACTGCTTCTATTCCATATTGGGATGCACCCGTGTCGAATACAAGCCCCCCTCCTTTGGGTATGGCAGGATCGGTGCCCTGGTCAAATGCCTCTTCAGGGCAGCAAATCTTGCTGGCGGTCTGTGGACCAAACAAAGGGGGTTCTTCTCTCGTTTAAGCTTTGCAGCGGTACTGGCAGTTTTCCAAAGTCCTTCACGAAACGCCGGTAATAGCTACAGAGTCCAAGGAAACTTCCTACGTCGTGCTAGCTTTTCGCGTTGGCCATTCTTGCACTGCCTTGATTTTCTCTGTATTTTTCACTACTTTTGGGGACACAACGTGTCCCAAGTAATTCACCTTTTCCTGGGAAAGGGAGCACTTTTTGGGATTGATCTGCAAATGAGCATTCCGCAGCCTCTTCAAGATTGGCAGATGTACGTCAACACTTTTTCCGGTCACTATAATGTCATCAAGATAGACCAAGCATGTTTTCCAGGTAAGTCTTTTCAGCATATACTCCATCAAGCGTTCAAATGTTGCGGGTGCATTGCATAACTGCAATGCACTGATATAATCCATTGCCGGTGGAAAAGGCAGTCTTTTCTTTATCCTCGGGGCGAACGGCCATCAGATTTTCAGAATGCCCTATCTGCCTGTTGGTAGTGTTTATATATCGTAATGAAAATCTATGGAAGCGGATAGGGAAGTCTTTCGAAGCGACGCGACATCTAGAATAATCGAGAAGTGCAAGTTGAGTTGAGCGCGTCTTGGCCAAATTATATGAAACAAGTCAGAGAGGTGCAATGAAATGACAACCTTGATTTTATATTCTATCACGATTGCTTGAAATGTCGATTCAGACCTCTCTTAATTGAACGCCGCTAACGTCAAAACTTGTTATATATGGTGTTTCTAAAGAAATATCGAATTTATATTTCAAACCTTAATGATAAAACCTGACATAGTTTATTGATATATTATTCAAAGTAACCATTTCTCGTGATAAAGATACTATACTCTTTTTATAAGTTAGGTTAGGTCAAAAGTGAGTGGGTCTATTCGACCCTCCACCGCAATCTGCAAGGGTTTATTGTAGCTCACACCTATTCGAACTCGACCAAATGAACCCAGCTCCTAAACGAAGCTGATTAGTTTATATGGTGAGTGATCTCTCAGGTCAGATGGCAAGAGTGCGGCTTTGTCAAACTCTGAAAACTCGCAGCGGGGCAGGCACAAAGTATATGCTCTGCTGTTTCATCATTTTCCAAACAGAGGTGACACACACTGTCTCCCGACAGTTCGAGTCTCTGCATATGATGATCCAGACGACAGTGACCTGTGAGAAGGCCTGTTAGACATCGTAGTTCATCCCTATTGTAGTTCACCAATTGTTTGGTTTCAAGCTTCGAAGGGTGAATGAACACCTTGGATTGAGCCAATCTTGGAAGATTTTGCCAAAAGTCCTTAATTCTTCCTGCCATCCAGGTGTTCAATGTTTATTTGACAAAACCTAAAGCGATGCCAATGACATGTATGGTCCTATGAAGCTGCTTATAGCACCCTCCTTTGCAAAGGAGTCAGCAGCCTCATTGCCTTTCAGCCCAGTGTGGCCAGAAATCCAGATCATTTAAGTCTCTCTATTGAAGAGAGACGTTTTTGGCAATTTGCTACTAATTTACACGTTGCTCGGTAGGACACAAGAGCTTCCAATGCCGCTTGACTGTATGAGACAAAGTTTATTGACTTGTGTATGAGGTTGGATTCTACCAATCTCTCCGTACACAATTCAATAGCATAGATTTCCGCTAGTAATACAGTCGCTTAGGTTCCTAGGCAGGTTTATATATCTGTCCTGGGTCTGCAACTGAAAACATTTGCACCAGAGTCTGAAGGTATTTTTGATCCATCTGTGAACCAACAACTATCTGCTCTAAATATTTCCTTCTACCGGAGGATCCAGTCCCGTCTACTCGGGAAAAGTTTTGTATGAGGCAGTTGGTAGTTGACAGTTGGGGCATAATGTCACAGGTCATTCCCATAATGCTGTGACTTCCAGTGTCAACCAGCAGTCTGCATTAGATTTATTTGTGTAATTGGCGATGTGCACAAGTGTATATGCAGCCTCTCCAAAAAAATGTGGAGAGTAGGTAGATCTAGAAGGATCTCAATGGTCGATGACGGTGTGGTACTGATGGCACCACCGAAGGCCTGATAAACCTATCTCTGTAAGCCAGAGAGCTGCACCTGAGCCGTTTTCTGTAAAGACTTCGGCCACCAGGCAATTTCTCCATAAGTGATCATTGGTCTGCCATTCATCAAATATATTTAATGGATTCGTTTGGGACCTAAACCCCAAGTTTTATCACAAATCCTTCGACATATCCATAGGGACAATCTGGATTTGTCTAACTTTTTCCAAGTGAGCGTTCCAGGTGAGTTTTTTATCAAGGACAATGCCAAGATATTTCACTTCCCTACAAAATGGAATGACCTCACTATTGAGGAAAAGTGGCGTTAAATCGTCCGATTTTCTCCTCCTGGTGAAGGGGATTATCACAGTTTTATTGGTGTTGACAGACATCTGCTCCTCCCAGCACCAATTGTGAACAACGTCCATCATACTTCGGAGGATATTACCAGCTACCCTTGCCGACGTGGACCTTGCCATTATGATAAGGTCATTTGCGTAAGCTTGCAGATCTACTTCTCTTCTAACGAGGGCATAAAGTAGACCACACAAGGGGAGAAAGTATAGTCCCAGTAACGGATACTGTGTGCTCTTAAAGAGTGTCGGATTTATCAAAGGCCAAAAAAATCGATAAAGAAAAATGAACCGCCTGCCAGCTAGTCCACGTGGACTCTAGAATTGGCGGTTCGTATTGGACATTAGTTACTAACCGTGTTTTATGATTGGCTGAAGAGTCTTAAAATTAAATTTGAGATTATGTTACAGTGACGAATAGAAATCGGTGAATGCGAGTATGGTTATCGTCCGTCGTCTCATGAATGTTCAGTTCGGCAACTAATCGCCATTTGAGTGTTCGAATTCGATATTGGCACAGTTACAATATCTTAAAATTTTTGTTATCTGTTTAAAATATGGCGTCCTTCGACAAGTAGTAGTAGTAATAACGAGTGTGATAACAACGCAGGCAGTATAGTGATTCCAATAGCGATGGTGAACAATGCGAAAAAGAGAACAGTGAATAAGATTCGGATGCATCTGAGTATTGAAACTCAGAGAGTATGTTTCAATGTATATAAAAATCTACATCTCAAGTTTGGTTTCGAGGAAAACAAACTATTACAAGCAACATCAGATTTGACCGAAATTATTTGCTCAACTGTACGTAAAATGTAAAAAACAAACCTTACGAATGCAAGACGCGATGTGATACAGGATAACTAAAACCTTTAGATTGTCCTCTACAAACTTTGGGGTGGGGGTGTCTTCGTATTGAGGCACTCCGATCCCGCCGCACACCCTTGTTTTCCGTTGCAGCGGCCTCCCAAACCTGAGCCCTAGGGATTTCAGGGTCCAGCTCCCGTCTGGGTGCAACGAGAGGTTTGTGGTTTGCCGCGACTAACTCGTACGCAGTAATCTGGTGTAGCAACTGGCCCCGCCATGACACTTCCGTCAGGGCACCACTTTCGGACTCCTCCGAAATGTAATGCGCTCCTGCGCGCAAAACGCCCCTGTCCGCCCAGGAACCTCTAAGGGTTGCCGTCTGGGGGCATTTCGACGCCTGGCGTCGAACGTCCTGTCTTTCCTCCACGTTCCTAGGTTTAACGCCCGCCGGCGAAACCTCGATCGAAACTTCCTCGGTACTCTCGAAGCACCCTGCGTTTCGAAAGTCCTGTCTGCCTTCAGAGCATGCATTACTCTTCGTCGGTATCGACAATGGCTTTGTCATTTGAATTTCGGTAAGTGGTACAGGATGACTGTACACCCTGTACATTCTCGTCCTATGTGTCTCCACATACGTGGGCACCACCTCCGTAGACTGAAGCTTTCTACGCTCAGTCATAAATGCCTGTGATGAAGGCTCCTTCGCCCTTCTCATCAACTCGCGAAGCCCTAATCGGGGTTCGCTTTGTGTCTTACGGGAGCTCTCTGTTCTCAGCCAACATTCAGCTTTCCTAAGATCGTCTCCTGACGATCTCTGGCATAGGTTCTGCTGTCGATTCTTTCCGTGTTAGGCGTATTTAAATTCCTGAACCGCTTTAAAATACTCTGGTCAACCGGATTTCCACTTCGACTTGCAGACTTTGCCCTATCGGAATTTCCGCTGCTACCGGCTATACGACTTGCAGTCGAGCCGGGAACCGGTCGCTCTGCGACCGAAGAAAAGG